>APFE030886658.1:0-11588 GCA_000404065.3 Pinus taeda
TTATGGGATCATTATTGGAGTAAAAGATCTCAATAATTTCTTCTCCCTTTCTACTCATCACAACATAATATATCAGTCATAAAGCATAAAGTCTCAAGCACCAAGTTATTATCTTTATGTAACTCAAGAAATCTACCCACTATCACCTTAGTAGCTATTCCTCTCACTTTAGGTTGGCACTTCTTGAATATAAGGGTAGTCCCTATGTAGGACTGTGATGGCTATGGAGTGGGGGATATAGGTGATGTTTGAAGACCAAGACTTATTGAAGCAAGTGGTTATATTATAGGTTAAGTAGTGAATAAGAAGAGGATCAAAAAAGGTGATGGAAACGACAAGAGTAGCTCCTACCAAATCCTAGAGAAAATAGAGTCAAATAAGATCATTATATGGAGGGTTTTTTGTGAATAATTGAGGAAAGGGATACAAATAGGATGCCACTATCAACCTTATTAGTGCTAGAAATAGGTTCATAATTTTTTCCTAGGGAGCCCTAGTAATGTTACGCTTCAAAAATTTCTTGAAGATGCTAGCCCATAATTATATTTAAGTTAAAATAACTTGTTTGATAGGTGAATAATTGACATATGCATAAATATAAAATAAAATGAAATGTGTGTGTGTGAGACTCATCACATTACTTTTTCCCAAATAGAAAATTCTATATTACAAGACCTTGATAACACATTCTTGGAATGATATTCCTATAACTATTTGTTATGAATATATCATAAACAATTAAACTAAATAGTAAATATTCATATTAAATATCAAATTATTAGTTAGGTTAAATAGTCATTAAGTTAGTGAAAAGGCCTTCTAAAATGACATGACCAATTCATCACGAAAGGTCAACTTGCTGAGTATAAATGGTAGGGCCTCATTGTAACATTCAAATCATCTTATATCAACTTATACAATTTTATATATTAATAAATTATTATTATTAAATACCTGTGTGTATTTTTACATTCAAGTCTTTAAGCTATCATTTTTCTCGCTTCAGCATAGTTTTTATGCTTCAGTGGTATCAGAGCCATGGCACACAATATAATCATGCAAGTCTTTGAACGTTGCTCACCACACAATATGTCATTACATTCACGTCTTGAACTCATGGAGCGGTCGAGTAAAATTCAAGAAGTATTTTAACGATTAGAAAAATCATGTGTAGAAGTTAAAGAATGTCTAAAATAAATTAAATGGTTGATAAATGTGAATAGACATCAATACATGATAAGAATAAAAACACTTACCCCATGATATACGTCACTTGTTGATATTAAAAAAATCATAAAAAATTAACTAAATTATTACATTATTACAATATTTTAACTTGTTTTATTAATCATAAAAATAATTAATATATGAGTTAAACATGTATACATTTAAAAAAAGCATGTAACAGTATTCTTAACCATGAATATTCACCCCCACTCTACTATGGAAATCCTTAACATGTAAATGGATGTTATTAAAATACCATGGGTCAATACAACAACTTATCAATACCACATGCCCAATATGATATTTGTTGATATATATTTTCTTTGATTAGTTAAATTTGAAATATATTAATTAAAAGAGTATAACTAACTTGTAGATAAATCTTAATCCTTGATCTATGAATAGTACTATGAATATTCTAGCATATTTCATGGAAGTTAAATTTCTACCATCCATCTAATAATTATTGATAGTTAAATTAAATTTTTGGAAGACCTATTCTGAAATAGACATACCTATTGGAGTAATAAAAGTTATATCCTCCTAATAAAACCTTACCATGATAATAAAAAAATAAAAGCTCCACCTATGCTTGAATATATCATGCACTAGCATTAATAAATTAACATATCATATAGATCATTTAAACTTAGAAAATGTTATATCCTCGAGGGAAAATATAATAAGCCCCTTCTACTCCCCACTTAATCCTCATTATAACTCAAATTTAGGAAAATATACATCAATGAGGATACTAACACCATAAAACACATTCACCATAGGTTAAATTTAATATCACAATGTTATCTTACCAAGGAAAATCACACAAGGAAACATGCATCACACCACCACATGAACATCATGAAAAAAGGGGACATTAGAAAGTTCTAACCTCATATAATCATAAAATATGTTCCCAATCACACATCCAACATAACAGGATCATGTGGAGCAACCCCTCCTACTGACAATCTAACCTCATAAAATCTTCACATAAATTCACTAAACTGCTCAAAAAATAAGATGACACATAAAATAACAAACATATACATGTTAGGAGAGTGATTCAAGGGCATAAAAGTAGCATACTAAACCATAAGGAGATCATTTCCAACCCAAAACAATAAATCAACCAAGAAGTATCATTTTCAAGAAATGAAAGAGAGTGTGTACCCTGAATCCATCTAAATGGATTTAAGGGACAAGTACCATACTCTACGAATGTGATAAAAATATATATGTTAACCCCCAAATGATATGAGGTGCAACACTACTTATAGTATTTGAAGCATTAGTTAAATATGGAAAACCATTCTCCCTTTTTACTTACAGGGAATCTAAGTTTAATAACTAAATAGAACCATGTGTCACTTGTGCATGTAAATTCACTTTTAAGGAAATTCCCCATTTTCCTCTTTCAGAGGAATTTGTGTCATTTGTGAATGTAAATTCATTTTTAAGGAAATTCACCTTTTTCCTCTTCGAGAAGGGGGTTCATATACTCAATATTTGAAGTCATGATGAGATTTAAAAATACAATGTGTATCATACAATTTAACACTAAATACTAAAATGTTTATGGTTTTTCCATCCAATGGTTACATTGGAAATCAAAAACATGTTAATAATTAGTTGATATTATAACTAAAATTTATCTTTTTTTATTGGTTCATTTTCAACATTGTAAAAAATTTAAATGACAATATTTTATTTATCATTTTGTTTAATGAAGTGTGTACTTGCTTTTTTGTTTTGTTTTCTAAATTAATATTTTATATTACCAAAAAATCTAAAATACATTGATGCAACAGCTAACCATCATAGGTCTTTTATGTGCCTCACTTGTACTACTAAGGATTCAAAAGACCAACACTTCCCTACAAACTACATGGCCCCAAAAATAGACATACAACTATCTCTAGATTGTATAAGAGAATATGAAAGCCCTTATTATTTTGTTTCCCAAAAAAAACCAAACATGGATAATAAAAAGACTAAAAATATAGAAAATAGGATGGGTCATTTAGACCTAGAAGATGATATAGTAAATGGATTTCTTGCACTCATTCCTTAAGGTTCAACATTATCAAATTCACAACGTAAGTGTCCCTCCATATGGGCAAGCCATGCATCCAATATACTAAGGTGAAGCATTGATTCCTCACCATTCTCTTAATGTCTTCCAAGGTCAACACAACACATTTTTAATCTACCAATTTGAAGCCAATGAATTCAAATATTGTTCGTTCCTTCCCTTAACATGTCCACGGTCTAGAATCCAATTAAACACTTCATTCATAATTTAAGAATCAAAGTGGGATTGCCTTTGCATCCCATCTTGAGTTTATAATTTATGATTTTATCTTGTCTCTAGTGGCATTGCATTATAATATGTGGTAGCATAATCCTAGTGAAAAGCCTCACTCTTTATTTTCCTTGGACCACTACCTCCCTCCCCTATGAAAATGCATGCACTTTTTGGTTTGCATGGGAGTAGCGGAGGGGACACACCTATGACAAATTTTAAGATTCCTCTACTTGCAAAGAAACAAGAAAGAACGCTAGATGAAACTTCCCTAGGACTTAAACACCATGCCACAAGATCATCACCTACACTCATAACATAGACCATGATATGAGAGGGATTCCCCGATAATTTTCCCTCAAACGCAAAAACCCTAACCACATGTTCCCCATGCCCTGGAACCATTAACCATTAAAAGGAGCATAGGGTGCCTGACAGCCACAACTTATAGAGAACCCTAAAAAATGGGAAAATACAAGAACAAGGAGAGATACATGCCTAGAATCCCAATATTTTAGATAAAAACATTAAATACTCACAGGAATACCCAGACATGTCAATTCTGAGGTTTTTATGACTAGATGTTACACATCGTTTTTCTGCATTAGGAAAATGGCCATTGGTTTGGATCTTTCACTATCCATAAATGTGTTCCAAAGTATCCCTTTGCAAGTCTAGAAACCAAATTTTCCCAAAGAGAATGAAATTACTGGATCCCATGGTTCAAAACCTTGTTTTTAGCTCCCTAAAGAGTTCCCTAGTCAGTCTCTACACATATGCGGAAGAGTCCATTAGGAATTACGCAAAAGTGCACACTATCTTACATGGTGGCATGTGCACATTACTTAACACATGTAAAAATAAAAAGTAAAGTCTAGAAGCATTGTTAGTCGTATCTTTCCCAACTAAGGAGCTTTGAATGGATTCTTATTTAGCCCTGATCCCTCCCATCACGGAGCTACTTCCTCTCTTTGTGTAACCCCTATACCACCATTGATGGATCTCATCCCTTGGGAAATGGGTCCCAAACTTCTCCTTCTTGGCCTATAAAGTTAACACAAGCCTGAGGATTGAGAAGGATTGTTGGAAGTAGGCTTATGCTACAGAAATAAGGTTGGAAGGCTATTCATTCAAGGAGAGAGTTGGATATTGTGGGAAGGTACTTGCGACATCAACGCTTCAAGGTTGTAATTCTATTCTCCATTTTATTAATATAAAGGAAACAATTCTTTCTCAATTATGTTTTTATTGATACAATTTATAGGATTTCTTCATCACCTACATAGATTATGGTTACATATTGATCAATTTATGATAGACAATTGATTTCATTAGTTCATTTATTTCTTATGCTATATATTGAATGCTTTGATCTTGTGTATGTTTCTATCTATGAAAATCTTCTTTAGGACATCATGGAGAAGTTGTCAGAATCAATGGGAAAATCAATAAAGCATCAAGGAGAAGTAGATGGTCGAAAGCTCTGAAAGGTACTTCATCAAGCATTTTGATTAAATGGTAAGTCACCTATATCATATTGTTTGTTTCAGTCAATCGTACTCTAGAGAAAGTAAGCAATTCCTTGTTGTTTGTTACTAGATTTCTCTGAGGTCTAGGGAGACCTCTCTTATTTGTAAGAGGGATAATTCCACATAACACTAGAAATCACTGGAATCTTTTTAAAACCACCTGAGACCAAACGCTCAAATTTCTCACAGACTCCCCACCTCATAAACAAATTTACATAATTCACAAATCCAAACCCCAAGAAAAAATTAATGCAGCAGAGCAAGAAAAGAGGATAGATGATAAGGCTCATCAATAGGTGAATTATATGGACCTTAATGCCACTCTCTAGCTTATTAAAATAATTTTTTCTCACATTTCTTTACATGTTTTTTCTTAGTAATAAGGGTAAAGATGAGATGTTATGTCATGTGGCCTAATGTTCATTAATTGTTGGATTTGGAGAAATTTTGGCTAATTTAAGTGTAAGAGATTGAAGTAGACAAACAAGAGGGGTTTTAGGAGATTGGATCTCCCTCATTAACTCCTCAGTCACTTGAATATTCCTCTACTAGATCTCATCAGCTCAAAGCTACAAGAAGCCAGGGTGTTGAAAATAGCAACAAGAAATGATAAAAATAGATTCCAGAAATTCCAATTTTAATTTGTCCTTGAATGAAAATTGTGAATTAAAATCAAATTTAGTCTCACTAGTTGCTTGGAAATAATAAATTAATTCACTATGGATTAATTTGTTGGAGAAATTCAAGTTAGAAGTCTTTCTGAAGTCATGCAAGATTTATCCCTTAAATTAAGGAGATTATCCCTTAATTAAGGAGATAAGATTGAGTTATATTTGAGTTGTAATTAGTTAGTTCAATTTACTGAGTTAAGTCTAGTTAAATTAGTTCCAAACTATTTGAGGAGCTAATTGTGATTTATCAGTTAGTTGATGCATGCATGCACTCAATCAATGTACTCCACATAAATGAAGCTTCGCTCATCAGAAACTCATGCATGTCTATTATTAGAAAGACTCAGTTGAGCTAAATTTCAAGGACAGTGTACTATTAGTTGCATGTGTTTTCCTATAAAGGAAACACATGCATGCAATCAAGGGAAGGTTCCTTGAGGATTGCACAGTTCTAACAGGGTGTGAGATCAGTGTGAGAGATCAATGTTCCACTTGCTTGAGAGTTTTCTGCTTAGTAACAGAAGGATCACCAAGGAGAAACATTGCAAGGAAATAGGAGCTTTGATGGCAGAGAGGAAGGCTTGTGAGAAGCTACGATAACCTATGAGCATCTATGAGGATTGTACCAAGAGCTGGCTAGTTGTGAGAGATAAGGCTTTGTATATTCCTATGTATTTCCACCTTGTATGATAATACAAATAGTGGGGTTTTTAGCAGACCCTTTCCCCAAAGTATTTTCATGTGTATTGTGCATTGGTTATTCTTTTGGTTATATGTGTTCAACTTGAAATTGCTCAATCTTTAAGCTTCTGCAAAGAAAATTGATTGTAGAAGTATATTATAATATTTTTCTTTGTTATGTTGCATTATCGAGTTAATCTACAGTCAGATTTTCTACATGGTATTAGAGCGAGATTTGTAGAGAATTTGTAGAATTTCTACATGGTAACGGAGCCTAGTTTATTGAAGCTGTGAATAGTAAACGGAAAATAGAATTCGAAGTTTGAGGTTCAGGGTTGTAGGTGAAAATTAAATTCATATCATACTTCAAGGTTGGCTAATGGCATTCTATGGCTTGAGACTCGATTATGCCTTGAAAGGCAACCCGAATTACATAGCATGGAGAGAGAGAATGGAGGTTGTATTAGAAGACAATGGCTTGAAGGATTTCATTGATCAAGATATCCTAAAGCCAGCTTCAACTAATGCACAACAATTGGCTGAGTGGAAGAAGTGTGTGGCAAAGGTGACATGGATCATCCTTGAGGGAGTTCGAGACCATATTGTCTCGAGTCTCCATGGGAATGATACTCCATTTTAAATGTGGAAGACATTGAAGGACCTCTACCAGAATAGTAGCGAATAGAGGATATTGGTGCTCAAGGATAAGCTTCAAAAAATCAAAATGGAGAAGGGTGACATTATTTCCACATATCTGAACAAGCTCACCACTTCCAGAGATGATCTTGGTAGTGTGGGAGTAACTATTGTCGATGATGATAGGGTGAGCCTCACTCTCGTTGGCCTTCCAAAGAGCTGGAATAGCTACTAGGACTCTATGAATGGAAGGGAAAAAATGTCAGATTGGGAATGAATGTGGTTGTCTCTAATGTATGAGGAGATCAAGAGGAGCACTCGAGATGGTTCTTCATCCAAGGATGATGATGAAGAAAATCTAGCCTTAACATGTAAGGAAAGGAAAAGGAAGGGGAAGGATTCCCATTCCAAATCAAGTTCTTCTCATGGAGAGAAGAAGGGTGACATGTCTAAAGTAAGATGATTTAATTGTCATGAGATGGGACATTATGTGAATAATTGCCCATCAAGGAAGTCCAAGAACGGATCCTCGAAAGGATTGGAAGGTGGGACATTAGCCTCTCAGTTCGAAATGGACTTTACCCTCATCACATGCATGGTGTCATCGATAATGGGTTGTGTTCGGTATCTTGACAATGGAGCCTCATTCCACATGACTGACGATAAAATTTGATTCAGTACCTGGGAGGAGAAAGACCTCAATATGCACATAGAGATGGGAAACGACAAAAGGCATAGTGTTTTAGGAGTGGGCACAGTTACTTTTTAGAGGGAGCATGGAGCTCCTATCACCTTGATAGATGTCAATTATGTGCCTGGACTGAAGAAGAACTTAGTATCAGTCGCGATGTTGGAGGAGAAAGGTTATGATGTTTTCTTCAGTAAAGGAAAGGTATTCCTTAGACACATCACCATGAGATAGGTGAATTAGATCGGTTCATGAGTTAGGAACCTATATGCTCTTGAAGTTCAAGATGCATGCAAATCATTGAGGAGCAAGGAAAATGTTAGAGACATGGTGGTTGAGGGGGACAGTAAATTACCTCTCGACATGTAGCCCTAGAAGAAGTCTGAGACAATTGTCGAGGAGCCACAATTAGAGAAGTGGGTATAGGGATCACATGTAGCTATTCCTTCAGGTACAAGGTGGGGTGATGTGAAGTGATAGCCTCAGGAAGGCTTAAATTGGGCAGGGTCCATTGAGAGGTTTTATCTCATGGATTATACCTTGCTACGGGAGCCCAAAGTACATAGTAACAGAAGGAATAAGTGGGATTGATGTAGTTAGAGATCAAGGTCATAGAGGCTAGAGTAGTTAAATACTGAAGAGCACAAAGAAGGATTAATTACAGTGGAGAAAGGAAAAGTTAGTAGAAGTGCAAAGTTTTCAGTTGACAGAGATAATAGCAGTTAGAGACTTTGATGAGAGATGCATATTACTGATTTAGTTGGATGTTTTTTTGTTTCTAGAGTTATTGGAGCAACAACACTAGAGAGAAGTGTTGCATGTGTAACATTCCAAAGGTTCACAATTGGGATCGAGTTGAATTCCTTTCTTGTTGAGAGGGAGTGTTGAGAATAGCAACAAGAAATGACAAAAATAGAATCTAGAAATTCCATCTTTAATTTATCCTTGAATTAAAATTATGAATTAAAATTGAATGTAGTCTCACTAGCTACTTGGAATTAATTAATTCATTCATTATGGATTAATTAGTTGGAGAAATTCAAGTTATAAGTCTTTTTGAAGTGATGCAAGATTTATCCCTTGAATTAAGGAGATTATCCCTTAATTAAGGGGATATGATTGAGTTATATTTGAGTTGTAATTTGTTAGCTCAGTTTACTGAGTTAAGTCTAGTTAAATTAGTTCCAAACTGTTTGAGGAACTAGTTAAGAGTTATCAGTCAGTTGATGCATGCATGCACTTAACTAGTGTACTCCACATAACTGAAGATTCCCTCATTAGAAACTCATGGATGTCTATTATGAGAAAGACCTAGTTGAGCTAAATGTCAAGGACAGTGTACTATTAGTTGCATTTGTTTTCCTATAAAGGAAACTCATGCATGTAGTCAAGGGAAGGTTCCTTGAGGACTGCGCAGTTCTGACAGGGTGTGAGATCAATGTTCCACTTGGTTGAGATTTTTCCACTTGGTAATAGGAGGATCACCTAGGAGAAATAGTGAAAGGAAATAGGAGCTTGGAGGGCAGAGAGGAAGGCTTGTGAGAAGCCATGATAGCCTATGAGCATCTGTGAGGATTGTACTAAGACTTGGCTAGTTGTGAGAGCTAGGACTTTGTATAATTCCTATGTATTTAGACCTTGTATGATAATATAGATAGTCGGTTTTTTAGCTAAGGATTTCCCCAAAGTATTTTCATGTGTATTGTGCATTGATTCTTCTTCTGGTTATATGTGTTTAGCTTGATATTGCTCAATATTTAAGCTTCAGCAAAGCAAATTGATTGTAGAAGTAGATTATGGTATTTTTCTTTGGTCTATTTCATTATCGAGTTAATCTACAGTTAGATTTTCTACATGGTCTTAGAGAGAGATTTGTATAGAATTGGAAGAATTTCTACACAAGGCCACTGAAGTCATTGGCAACCAAGCAATGATAGCTGAGCACAAGTTGATCTTTAGTTGGCAGCCAAGGCTCCCTAAATTTAATGAAGTTTTTGGTACTTCAGTTGTATAAATAACAAGGCCTAGAGCCTCATTAGGATTCAACTTTTTTTGTTGCAGCCAAGAGGTATTTTCAAGCTAAGACATTGTAACTAATAACTCCTATGTATTTTTGATATTTTAATGAAAATGAAAATAATTCCCTTGATCCAACACTGAGTTCAATCAAAGGGCTGAAGCTCTTGGGTTAGGGCCCAACCTAGGAGGAGAGGTTCCCCCTCCTGTACATGTATTCTTAGATTGCATTCATAGTTAGTTGTTGAAGTGATTTTAATTTTGTTTAATCTGCAATTATGTGGATGATTTCTTAGTTTGTTTCCATTTGTGGATAGATGGATCAATGGTACAATAGTGACTATAAACACTTCAAAAAATAGTGTGATAGTGGCCACTACCTAATCTCCTTCATGGGATCATGATTTGAGGGTTCCCCTCACACAACCCAAAAACATATTTATTGTTTGATTATTGCATAACCTATGGTTTCTTATTGAATATATCACCATCTGTAAATTTCTTAGAAGTATATGCAATTTTAATTTTTATCTCCTGAGTTTTCTATGGTTTAGAAGCACTTCCATTCATAAACTTAGCAGTTAGCTATTAATAACTATGTTTTTCCTACATTCATCTCATCTTTTCCATGTATAAATGAAGCTGTGCATAAATGAAGAAAAGTTTGTATGTTGTTGTATGAGCATCTGATCTCCAGGGAGACCTCATCTCACCAGCCTCATTCAAGTATTCTCAACCTACGCTGCCAAATTCCACCAAACCCTAATCTGAATTCTTGTTTTGTAAGCAAAGTGGAAAGTTTCCTTAAGCAAGTTCAACCATCTTTAAGCCTTGGACTAAGCCTTGGGTATTGGGAACCTCCTCTATGCCTTATTTCCCCATCAAACACCTTTCCAACACTTAATTCTACCTTTCCTGACTCCTTACAAGATTTTAACCTGTTTCCTGTAGTAAAACAGGGCATCCTATAGTAGAACTAGGACATCCTGTAGTACTATAGGAAACCCTGTAGCAACCTATTATAAGCTTGAATTGAGAAAAAATGGTCATCTGAGCTAAGGTTAGGCCTCCAATTTGACACCATTCCATACCTATTTCCCCATATCTGTCTCCCTTTCCAAAGAAAAAATTCATTAGATTAGCATTTGCATTCAAAAAAACTAAAAATCAAAAAGGCTTTTTCTGCAATTTCTAAGTTAACACATGCATGCAACAATCACAGTATTTCTTAGATAAAATTCCATACTCATTTAGTAGAGGTAAGTAGATATCATATACAAGGTTAAGATAGGTCTCTTTTGGAAAAAAAACATGTAGATGCTTAGCTAGATGATTTCATGTCACTTTATAGCACCTTCCAATTCAACACTTTCATTTCCTAGAATAGGAAGCATGTTACAAATCCATTTGAGCACATCACTCCCAACATTCAGATCAATACTATTAGGGCTCATCAAACCCTAATCCAGTTGTTACATGCCCTAGACAAGTCATCACTTTGAATGCCTCCACTAAAAGTTTCCTTGCTTGAAGCCCTCCAGAAATGTCTCCTTGAGGGACCAACGTAGACTTGGTCAGGGGTAAATTCTCTAGTGTAGGTAGGCCCATGTAAGGGTGCGTTTCAGTGCACTTAGGACAAATTTGATCTGTGTTGGGTGAGATTGAGTGAATTATTCATAGGGTTCTGGGAATATTCTTATCTTCTGGAGCATTCTAGAAGATTCCCACTCTTATCATCTCTTATGAGATCGAAATTAGATAGGGAATGAGTGAAGTAACCTCCTATCCTCTCATCCCTTCCTCAATGGAATATAAATCTAATTTTGGAAGGCCAT
>APFE030886660.1:0-11001 GCA_000404065.3 Pinus taeda
CAAAGATAAAGAAAAGGCACAAAAGGGTTTGCAAATCTAAGTGCACCCTCCTTGGAGTAACAAAAAATGCTAGGCAATAGAGTGGGTAGGTAGATGGGGTTGCAGAAAGTATGGTTTGTAATATTTCACTGGCCTAAAGGAAAGGTAAAAACAGGATGCTAGTGCAGATGTTCTGTTCACAATAGTGTTACAACAAATGAAGCATGTCTAACTTCCAGTTTTCCCCATCTCCTTCATGACTAACATTCCTATGCCACCCAACTTCACAAAGAAGATCCAAGTATTTTGTTGGCTCTAGTTTCTTTAATAGCTACATTCCAAATTCCTTGTGCAAAATTCTTTTCATTTTGATCTACTTCCTAAAAGACTAAGTCAATTTCATACAAACTCAGTATCCCCCCCCATCCACCTTTTTCATTCATATTAACTACTAACTTATTACTATCTAACTCCCCATACCCCTTATTCCCCTATTACTATGTAAAACTTGCAAAAAACCCAAAAAATCTAAGTATCCCCGCCCCCGAGCATTATAGCTCTAGGTGTGATTTTGAAGGTCTTCATGTGCTGAAAAACATTTGAGCGCAACCCACAGAGCGCCAAAGAATTAATCCTAGGGATTAATCCGAGATTTGCTCGGGTTAATAGCCTCAAACCCGCTTTGATTATAAACCTTTGTAAAACCCATTTAACCCGCAAATGCTGAAAACAACCCCGAAAACCCACTTTTCCAAAGTTTTCGCCAAGCGCGATTTTCGAAAGAAAATAATATTTAATTCTCCCCGCCGTCGAGTATTGCCCGCGCACCTTATCGCTCCGTCAACCGTCGGATCTAGGCCCTCCCATCCGACGGCCCACATCACATCGGACAGGCATCAGCGTCCAAAGGATACCTTCCGAGAAATTGTCAGAGGGTGACGTCAGGCCTCTGCCACGCGTCACCCCCTAGACTCTCTCGGAGCGCCCTCTGACAAAATCGCGACCGTATAGAGGGCGCTCCGAGAAAACCCGCTTACCACTTTGTTAAACCACCTGCCCACGCCAGCGCCACGACCCACCCACGTCACGTCCGCTTGGCGCCCTATCAGCATCCCCGACCGCCCGAGCTCCAACGTGGCCGCCACCTGTGCAATCCCCATGGACCACTCATAGGCTACCACGTCACCCGATGACGTCATGCTGACGTCACCCGACCCTGATCCCACCTGATGACGTCATCCAAAAAGCGCACCAATGATACAAAAGTCCATATTTAGCCGTTTTTTCTCGTTTTTCTCATTTTCTCACTGAAAGAACCATTGCTCTCCTCTGCATGAGAATTACGTCCACTGTCGCCAACCTGCTGAAATCGTCCTGAAGAGTGCTGCCGCCTACAACCCACCTGCACTTGTCACTATTACCGGAAATTCACCAGGTATTTACCCAGTGCATCCTTTCAAAGCTAAGTTACGTCCATGTTTCTCCAAAACTGAACTCACAAGAGTGAAACAAACCTGTTTTTACCATTAAATTCCCGGATAAACTAGCATTCCCCACAATTGCAGGGTCTAATTTCACCTGCTGAACCTATATATATCTACCCTTCCCCAAATTCCCATTTTGTCCGCGCATTCGTGGACTGTAAACCTAAAACTGCATAATTCACCAGGAAAACTGAGTTGCCTACTCCTACAAACTATCAAAATTACTCTTGATTAAGCATTCTATGATATTTTCACACCTCATTACACTTTTGCCTCTGCAAAATTAACCCTCTGTGGTCTCCTGCCCACTAAAACCAGTTTAGCACCAAGTCGTAACCACTACTTAGCCATGGAGACACCACCAATAGTCCTAAATATTCAACCTCTGAATGCCCCACACAGAGAGCTAGAGTGGAAAGCCCTAGGTGATAAAGATTACCAGATGTTAGACTCCATGCCCATGACAGCTAAGTTCAATATTCAGCTGATGAATGAATTCAAGGCCCAGCATCTCAATGGGACTGACACCTTGGGAATTTGGGATTCCCACATACTCATCTACAACCTCCCTCAAGTTAATGTGCTACCAGACTTGATAAAACAATGCATGTCAAGTTATGATCCTGGCCAAAGAGCTGTCCTCAGCCCCTCAGGCTCAGTACTATTCCATATCACCCCTGAGACTATCAATGAAATGCTGCACTTTCATACTACAAAGCCCCTTACTCCTCTCACCCTCCAGGACCTGATAACAAAAGGAGGCAACTTGTCCAGGGATCAGATTTCAAGGGTTAACCAGTTGTTTTTTCAGCCTGATTATCAATCTATGACTGCTTCCCTTCCCATACCATATCCATATCTCAATGAGCTGGAGAAAATGATGGTATATTTGATCAGTTACATCCTGGGTTATGGGACATATGAGGATGTGGATGAAACCATCATAACAATGCTGTCCATTTTCTCCCCAGGGATGCCTCCTGTTGTACATTATGACTTTGCCACTTTCATTACCAATAAGATTCATGAGCAATTTATGAATCTGTAGATGGAGAAGGTGTTTAAATACACCAGGTACATATATCATTTATTCTTATTCTATCAGCCTGATGCCTTCCCTGTCCCTCTGAAGAAGCTAGACAACCAGGGACGCCCAAGGTCGGATGTGTTTTGGACTGCAGTTTTCCATCTTCTACCTTATTCACCATACACCTACTGTGAATTTATTGATCTATTCATTCATCCAGCTATGACCTTGTTCTTGGGTGCCCCTCCCCCAAGATTGACAGAAGAAATGCAGAGAATCCTTCAACTCTCAAAGGCATACAGCATTGGTGATTGGTACTTTTACCAACACCATACAATAATCAGATTATATGGTTGTGCGCTAAATCCCTATAGGCTGCCAAAATATGTCCCAATGAGACTCTTTGCCCTTGAGTACTTTAGGCAGTTTGGAAATGCAGACTTTGTCCATTTCCAAGCCAAAAACAAGAAGGTGCAGCTCAAAGTAAGAAATCAGCTGGGTCCCTTCTTGTACAATAAGAAGGAAGAAGGGTGGAAGGAAGCTGATAGGATTCTAGAGACCCTCAGACTTCAGACCAGCTTCAAGTGGGTGCCATATGACCCTAATCACTTTATTTCCCTTAGGAGGATAAAGTATAAATTGGGTGGCTATGTCCATGTGAAACTGCCCCATGTTGAGAAGTATGCCAATGCCCTAAGCTGGGAAGAAGGCACATTAGAAGAGGCAATTAGCAAAGAAAAAATTCTAAGAAGAGAAACTAGCAATATTGAGAAAGAGGCTGACTTGGAATCTTATGGGCAGGTTTCTTCCTCATATCAGAGGCAAATTGGAGCAGCTGCCTCATCTTCCATAGCCTAGTAGCAAGTAGCCGGAGTTTCCCAACAAGAAACAAATAAAGGCAAGGGCAAGGAGGTGGAGCAGGAACAATCACCTCCTAGAGCACAACAACAAATAGAGCAGCAGATAGATAAGGAGGTAGAGCAGCAGCTAGAGCAAGAGCAAGAAAAACAACAAGAAGAGCCTCAAGGAGAGGGGCAGCCTATGCAGCAAGAACAAATGGCTGAGGCCCCAACACCTACTGAGCAACAAGCCCAATAGAACATACCATTAGGGCAAAAGAAGACAGTGGAGACTTCAGTACTCCAGACTCCACAAAAAGTGGAAAAAGGAAAGAAAAGGGACAGAGAGCAGGAGACTCCCCTTACAACGTCCACTAATCAAGGGGAGAAAAGGCAAAGATTAAATCCCCTCTCTGAAGAAGAAATGCTTATGGGGCAATCGACGATAATGGGCCCACCAAGTATGGAGGTATCCACAAGTTCCTTTCAGCAAGAACCAGAGAGAAATCTTGGAGGAGAGGTCAACTCCTCAAGCCACCAAGAAAAAGCAAAGGTGAGCATCAAACAACAGTTCATTGATATCAAAAGAAGAAATGAGCCACTCAGGCTCCAAATCTACAATCAGTTGTTGAAGATGGCCCCCACAAATCAACAGAGGCTCATGGCAGCCTATGATATTTCAAAAGGAAAAATGACCATGAGTCATTTTAGGCCCACCACGGTGTAGCCACAGTCAGCTGCAGATTACATAAGAACCAATCAGGAGGTTCTTGCAAAAGACATTCACCCAATGGACCAAATAGAACTCCATAAGCAAACGGGTGAAATGGTCTATGCAATGTTGGCAGACAAGACAATGCTGGCAAAAAGGCTAGAGAACAGCCTAAATAATACAGCTGCCAAACTAGAGTTGGAGAAGGCTTCTTCCTTGGCCAAAGACAACAGGATCAAGTCTTTGGAAGACATAATTATAGAGCTGGGGCATGACCCCAAGGATCCCAAAGCCATACAATCACTGTTGAAGATAAGGGATGCAGACCTGACAGCCCTAAGAAAGAAAGTAAAGCTCCCAGCAACCATTCATCCCCAAACAGATGAGGTTGCTCAGCAGAAGCAAGAACAAGAAATAGCTGCATTGCTGGTAGCACTGCACAAACAACTTGTGCAGACGGAAGGGAGGCTGGAAGACACTGAGGCTGCACTACAGGCAGCCCTACAGCAGAAAGAGGGAGGTCAGACTTCTCATCCCCCTCCACAGATTATTAACCTTGAGGAGCCTCCAAAGACCACTCCTCCTCACACAGAAGCAGCAACAGCACCGTCCACATCAGCAGCAACACCATCGACATCAACAGCAGTAGCCTCTATAGAGCAAGCTCCAAGCTTGGACATGCAGAAATTGCTAAATGAGGTCCAGGCCCTAGAGGCCCAGATGACAGAACTAAATGGAGCCAAGGATGAGTTGGCCAAATTAAATGAAAAATATGATAAATCAAAGCAGAATGTGGCTGAGAAAGGGAGAGAAATAAAAGCTCTCAAGGAAAGAATAAAAGAGCTGGAGAAGGAGCTCACCCTTGACAAAGTGGTGGGTGAGATCAGAAGAGTTTTATGGACCCACATTGGCCAATCAATAATAGACCAATGGCAATACATTGAAACCATTCATGAGCAAATGGAGCTCATAGGTAAAGCACAAAGGGAAGTGCATAGAGCAAGGGCATCCCTAGGCAGCATGCCTGAGGTAGCCAATAGATTGATCAATGTGCTTAATAACAGGACAGGCCCTCAGCTGGCAGCAATTGGGATCACTAGCAGGACAGAAACTATCCAACTAGTTAAGAGGGTCCTCACACTGAAAAGCCTGGTACAAACATTGGACAGAAGGAGCCAAGATATGCAAGCAGAGGTAAACAGGTTTATGGATAAGTTTGCTGCATTACAGGGCAGAGGTCTCCCCAACTTACTTAACAGTGCAGGAAAAATTCTATCACATGAAGTTTATGCTAAGAGGGTGAACACATTTGCCACAAATCAGATCAGCCAAGGATCAAGCAGCTCCCAGGATACAGGGCCAGCTTCTCGGCAAAGTCTCTATGATAGAATAGAGAATCTGTTCTTTATTATGAATGAGATTAACCATCTGTTTGAAACGCCTCCAAATTTCTACAAATACACAGAGGCATATGAGACCATGGATGCAATTTTGAGGCATCAATTGCCTACACAGGATTGGTGGGCCTCCATGATACAATTATTATTATAAACAAGAGGCTTCATCTGAATTTTGTCATCAAAATATATAAGTCATCACCTTCCGAAAGTGTGATACACATACTATGACAGAAAGGTGGAATGAGCCACCTCAGCATGAATATTCGGCCACCAAGAACAGCAACGACAACTACAGGTAGCAGGGCCGAGAAAAAGCTTCAGCATGACAGAGTATAAAGACACATCATTTACATCAATCAGCATTAAAGCAAAAACGCTCAACCGACTCACTCTCTTCCAAAGGTCAAGAAGAGGCCTGGCAGCATTAAAGACCATTTATCTTACACTGAGACTAGCAATAACTTTCTTATATGATATTTGTAAAGTTGGTGAGCACAGTTAATGTATCAAATGACTTAGCACTAAGATATTTTGTAAAACCTATTGTATATATTCCCCCTCACATACACTGCCAAGGGGTTGGTGATTATTGTTTTTGGTTGTTTTCTCTTATGAAGAACTGAGAACTCGGCTGTAACTTTCAGAAGGATGTGATTAATAAAGCTTGGAGTTTACAGGAACTGATTCTTACTGGTGCTTGCTGTGATTGGAACCATTGAATGCTACAGGATTCTAGTGCTATGATTTGATATAATAAGTGTTTTTCTATCTCTGTTAATTTTTCTGTTATTTATTTAAACTCATTCCTCTCACATGTTGTTCTGAATCTAGGAAATAAAGAAAAAGAATAGCTCAGGATTTGTCCATGGAGGCACCGTGACCTCAATCTAATTTCACTATAAATGTTTTCATAACTTTCAGCTGTTTAAATTGGAATTCTTGATTGCTCCAATAAGCTCTGAATACCTCACAGTCACTATTTGGTAATTCATTTATGCTACTAAGTAGGGATTGTCATTCGAATTTATGTCACACTGTTGGTAACTCCATATCTCATTGTTTCACTCACTAAATTGGAAATTATATTGAAAATAGCCATCTTGCCTTGCAGTAAAACTCTCTCCATCACAGGCACCAGAACTATCTCATTTTTTTGACTCCATATGCCCAATGGATTAGCATCTTCTGAACTTTTCATGCCCTTCTTGCAACGAAATTTCATCAACCAAAGTCTCAAACAGGAAACTGAAACTTTAAACTAGTCCAAGATACTCACAAAACATAGCTTAAACTTAAAGAGAGAGCCCTCTCTAATTATAGATAGACTAGGATCTATAATCCAAAGGTTGGTTAGTGGTTACCCTGGCCGTATTCCCTTGGGAGTGATAGGGAACAACCTGGGTGTTAACGGGTACCTCCCTCTGTACCCCATACTGTCCCCCCTAGGTATACTACAACATCAATTCGAAAAACCCCCTAGTTTATGATAGTGCATATTGATCCATTGACCGAGCCGAAACTAGGTGAAAATATGGGAGAGGGGCTCAGTGACTACCCAATTGTGCAGTTCAAGAAGTTAGGGGTGAACATTGGGCTTCGATACTACACAATGTATAGTCCAGGCTAGGATGAGGAAGAAAAATATGCAATTATGGAGGTCAGTGTGACAGGCTGAGAGGATGGGCACTAGATTAATAAATTACGTAGTTCTGGGAGGCAAAGGAGGTTGGGCCATTGCACAATTGTGTAGCTCAGGGGATGAGCTTGAGGCTAGATATTTTGTAATGCACAATTGAGGCCAAGCTAGGAAGATGGATTGCACAATTTCGAGAGCCAAGGTCGAGACTTGAGCACTGGAACTGCAGAGTGCAGCAGTCCTAGGAGGCGGGGACTTTGCATTGAGTAGTGTCAAGAGGAAAGGTCACAGCTAGAGTACTGAGACTGTGCAATGTGTAGTTCATGGAGGCCAGGTGAAGCTAAGTTGCTTGGTCGGGAAGCTTTTCAAAATTTAGCTAAGTGCGAGATCGGTGATGCTGATGTGAATAGTGATATGCCTTCAACTTTAATCACACACTTAGAATAATTAATGACACAAAAACATAGATCATCTAGGACACATGAAAAATTAATTTCTCTCAATGCGACAACTTATTACAAGTGCGACACTTAAGATACAATTTTCGACGACCGTGACGATACTCACGCAACAATGCTAAAAACTTTGGAAATGAGTGCGATAAATGTTTACATGGTTAGATTAAATCATTTTCACAAAGTTAGCCCCTTGAAACCACCAAAATAGGATTATACACATTGTATGACAACTAACATGTGAAAATATTACATTTTTCATATCTTGCAAATGTGACCGAAACACTTCAGGAAAACACATGGAATGAGTTTCAATGTTTGTGACAACAATGTACAAGACCAAGGAAGGCTCTAAAATTTAGTGTAGGCCAAAATTTTGGAGGGTGTTGTAGTAGCGACAACACTTGGTGACGCACTGCTAGAATTCCATCTTCTCTGCTTTAGTTAACTCTCTTATGTAGGGTCTTGGTTCTTCAAGGAGTATTGACTCATAATGTATATTACTTTGGTCTACCCACTTACCCCGTGAATAGACATGGTCCCTTTTATGCCTTCTCGGTTGAACAAAACATAGGATTCAATAATATCACAATGTTTCCAATTGGGAAGGGTAGTGAAGTTCGTGAAATTTAGATTTTCAAAGTATGATTTTTCATCTCTAGTGTTGCTCCACTTCTAGTGGGCCTAAATAGTACCCCGATGGAGTCACTACAGGAACACAAACATTTCTTCGCTGCTAGCGAGCCTGGTTAGTACCTTGACGGAGTTTCTTGCTTCACCTCTCTATGCAATAATCCTTTCTCTTCTTTCACCTTTACTTATTTATTTTAATAGGACTATGAATTGGCACTTATTCATTTTATGGGCAGAAAAGGGATCCTGACTTATTGAGAGTGGGAGAGGTTGTTTCTTCAAAGAATCATATAGAGACCTTTGATTTAGGTTTGTTTGTTTATATTTTTCCCCTTCTCCTCTTCTACTAATTAGATATGCGTGAGAACATTGAAACACAAAGAACCGAGTATGGGCATAAGGTTTCCTAAATAGAAACAAGTTCATTGTTTGACCCAAAACTCTCATGACAGATGGATCATGTTTTCCATTGGAACTTCATCGACCAAAATATGAAACCAACACAAGGAATACGGATCGGAGGTTGGCCAAATGTTGAAGTGTCACAAGATTCTTTTCAATTCAACCACACATAAAGAATCCAGAAAACACGTTCACACACAACATGTTGGGTGTGGAGCCTGATTATCTTATGTATTCAAAGGTATTTCCACATTGGAGGCCAGTTCGCATTGCCGCCCATAAAATATTTGTTGCAGGGTGGGTCCAAGAGGGGCAGCTGCGACCTTTGGGAGCCCCCCCTGGCAAGGGGATCGGGGGCAGCACCCCCGAAGCTAAGAATAGATGTAAAATTGCCTTGTAAAATGTTGTAATTTCGTAGTAAATCTGAGCTGTTTATTAGGTGGAGATTTGACAGTAGAAGTTATGTTTAATTTAGGGTTTTTTGCCCTAGAAGGCAGTGAGGGAATTGTATTGCATCTATGTAGATCTGTATTCTGAGTGAGGAAGAGAGAGGAGATTGAGAGCGAAGAGGGAATTACAGGGGATCTGTTGTAGGTTGTATCTCTTTAGTTTGCTGGATAATATGATAAGAAGGACTGGTTGTTTCTCCGTGGACGTAGCCTAAACTGGGTGAACCACGTATATTTGTGTCTCTCTTGTTTTATGCGTTTTCTGTGTTTATATTTCTACAATATTTTATGTGTTCCATTTCTCTTTAATATATAATTTTCTAACAACTGGTATCAGAGCCCAAGGTCTATTTGGCTAATAAACCCGCAAGAGAGAAGGATTCCTGGTTCGAGTGGGAATAATGGCAGAGGATGGTAGGTTTAGGGTTGAAAAATTTAATGGCCAAAACTACCAGTTGTGGAAGATGCAAATGGAAGATTATTTATACCAAAGAGATATGTACCAACCATTGAGCGGAAAGACAAAGAAGCCAACGAGTATGACAGACACAGAATGGGATATTCTAGACAAAAAAGCACTTGGAACAATACGGCTGTGCCTAGCGGCGTCGGTAATGTTTAATATTTTAAAGGAAACAACAACAGAGGGTTTAATGTAGACATTGGTCAAACTATATGAAAAACCCTCGGCCTCAAATAAGGGATTTCATATGAAGCATTTATTTAATATGAAAATGTTAGAAGGTGGATCTATTGCTGATCATTTAAATGAGTTTAATACAGTTACCAGTCAGTTAATCTCTATAGGGGTAACTTTTGATGATGAAGTTAGGGCTCTGTTATTTCTGTGCTCATTTCCAAAAATTTGGAATGGTTTAGTTATGGCCATTAGTAACTTTGTCTCTGGATCTAGTACTTTAAAGTTTGATGATGTTGTCGGTGCAATCCTTAGTGAGGAAATGCGACGGAAAAGCTCCGGTGAGACATCAGGTAATGCTTTGACTACAGAGACTAGGGGAAGAAAAATGGAAAGAGGAAAGAGCCCTGGATATTGCAGTAAGACAAGAAAAGGTAGACCCAAGTCCAGATTGGGGATAGTGTGTTGGAAATGTGGGAAGAAAGGACACTTGAAGAAAGACTGCAAGTCTCTAAAGGGAAAAGAAGGAGATGTGCTACAAGAAACTAATCATGAAGCGAATGTAATAGGTGATGTGTTGCAAGATGCTTTGATTCTTTCATTAGAAAATATTATTGATGCCTAGGTGGTAGATTCAGGGGCCTCATTCCATGCCACCCCTAATAGGAAACATTTTTATGATTATGTTCAAGGAGATTTTGGACAGGTTCGATTGGGTGATGATAAACCCAGTAAAATCATTGGAATGGGTACAATTTTCATAAAACAGCAAAATGGAAATCAGTGGCTATTGAAGGAGATATGGCATGTTCCAGATCTGAAGAAAAATCTGATTTCAACAGGGCAGCTGGGAGGTGAAGGTTGTGTAACTACTTTCACAAATAAAACCTAGAAGGTCACTAAAGGATATCTGGTAATAGAGAAAGGAGGAAAGGTTGGTACATTGTATTTATGCAATGGTATTTCTAATTATGTTAATGATTTAACCTCTACAGGAGAAGATATGGCATTGTAGCATCATAGGCTTGGGCACATGAGTGAGAAGGGGATGTAGATTCTTCACTTAAGAAATTTGTTGCTAGGTTTGAAGCATGTTGATTTAAAATTCTGTGAGAATTGTGTTTATGAAAAACAGAAGAGTGTCAGATTCCTTAGAGTTGGGAAAGAAAAGAAGAGTGAAAAATTAGAGCTTGTGCATACAGATGTATGGATACCTGCTCAGGTATCATCTCTTGGTGGCTTTCATTATTATGTTACTTTTATTGATGATGCAACCAAAAAAACCTGGATTTATTGTATTCGAAATAAATCTAATGTATTTGATACTTTCAAGAAATGGAAAGCTTTG
>APFE030886664.1:0-23205 GCA_000404065.3 Pinus taeda
ATATTTAACCGAAGGACTAATATTAAAAACCCTATGAATAATATTATACACTATGGATATGAACCTTTACATTAATAAGCTCAATCGAATGATATTATAAACCTAAGGGATTATAAACCCAAGGAAATAATATTAAATCCTATGGATCAATATTATAAACTAAAGATATATAAACCCTAAGATAAATATTATAAACCCTAAAAAATCATGGCTAATCATCGTTGATTTTCATATTGAGACAATCTTTGTCACAATGCGACATTGGACCATGATCATAATTGGTTTTCATATGGAGACAATCTTTATAACGATGTGATATTGGACCATAGTTGATTTCCATATTGAGAAAATCTTTGTCACAATGTGACGTTGGATCATTGTTGACCATGGTTATAAACCCAATTGATTTATATTAAAACTAAAGATTAACATTATAAACCTTATTAATAATACTATACCCTTGTAGTATGAACCCTTAGATTAATAAACCCAAGGGACTAATATTATCAACCCAAGGGAATAATAAACCAAAGGGATTAATACTAAAAACCTAAGGGATAAATATTATAAACCCAAGGTATATAAGGCCTAAGATAAATATTGTAAGCCTTAAAATAAACATGGTTGACCATGCATTACCATGGTTAATTTTCATATTGAGACAATCTTTGTCACAATGTCACATTTGACCATGGTTGATTTTCATATTGAGACAATATTTGTCACAATGTGACATTGGACCATGGTTGCACATGTTTGACCTCGATTATAAACTCAACAAATTTATATTAAACTCTAGGATTAATATTATAAACCTTATGAATAATATTATACTCTAGGAATACGAACACTTACATTGATAATGCATTCATAAAGTTAAAGGATAGATATTATAAACCCAAGGGAATAATTCTAAAACCCGAAGTTATTATAAACTGAAGGGAATAGTATTAAATCCAAGGGATTAATATTAGAAAGCCAAGCTATATAACCCTAAATCCTTTGGTTTAATAAAAATCCCTTGGGTTGATAATCATGGTCAACCATGGTCCAACGTCACATTGTGACAAATATTTTGTCAATATGAAAATCAACGATGGTCCAACTTCACAACGTGGCAAAGATTGTCTTGATATGAAAATCAATCATGTTGAATCATGATCAACCATGGTCCAATGTCGCTTTGTGACAAAGATTGTCTCAATATGAAAATGAACCATGGTCGACCACAATCAACCATGTTTATTTAAGTGTTTATAATAATTATCTTAGGGTTTATATACTTTACGTTTATAGTATTAATCCTTTGGGTTTAATATTATTCCCTTGGGTTTATAATACCTTAGAGTTTTAGAATGAATCCCTTGCGTTTATAATATCAATTCCTTAGGTTTCTTAATCTGAGGTTTCATATTCCTAGGGTATAATATTATTCATAGGGTTTATAATATTAATCCTAGGGTTGAATATAAATCCATTGTGTTTACAATCATAATCAACCATGGTCAACAATGGTCTAACATCACATTGTGACAAAGATTGCCTTAGTATGAAAATCAACAATGGTAAACCATGGCCAACCATAGAAATGTTTATAATATTTATCTTAGGGTTTTTATATCTTGGTTTTATAATATTTATCCCTTAGGTATGATATTATTCCTTTTCGTTTATAATCCCTTGGGTTTAATAATCGAAGGGTTCATATTCCTAGGGTATAATATTATTCATATGGTTTATAATGTTAATCTTTGAGTTTAATATAAATCCATTGGGTTTATAATTATGACCAACCATGGTCCAACTTCACATTGTGACAAATATTTTCTCAATATGAAAATCACCCAATGGTCACATTATGACAAGGATTGTCTCAGTATGAAAATCAACCATGGTTAATCATGTTCCAACATTACATTATGTCAAAGGTTGTCTCAATATGTAAATCAACATGATCAATAACCATGGCCACATTGCGATAAAGATTGTCTCTTGGTCCAATGTCACATTGTGATAACCATGGTCAACCATGGTGCAACGTTGCATTGTGACAAATATTCTCTCAATATGAAAATCAACCATACCCAACCATTGTCCAATGTCACATTATGCCAATGGTTGTCTCAATATGAAAATCAATCATGGTCAATCATGCATAACCATGGTATTAATCCCTTGATTTTATAATATTTATCTTAGGGTTTATACACCTTGGGTTTATAATATTAATCCCTTGCGTTTATAATGTCAATCCCTTGGGTTTATCAATGTAAGGGTTAATATTCATAAGGTATAATATTATTCATAAGGTTTAAAATATTAATCCTACGGTTTAATATAAATCTCTTAGGTTTATAATCATGGTCAATCATGCACAACCATGGTTTATAATCCCTCGGGGTTTTAGTATTAATCCCTTGAGTTCATAATATTTATCTTAGGGTTTATATACATTGGGATTATAATATTAATCTCTTGGGTTTATAGTATCAATCCCTTGGGTTTATCAATGCAAGGGTTCATATTCCTAAGATATAATATTATTCACAAGGTTTGCAATATTAATTCTATGGTTTAATGTAATTGTAGGGTATAATGTTATTTCATAAGGTTTTAATATTAAGTCATTGAATTAAATATAAATCACTGAATTTAGTTAATTAATACTATTAATATAATTTTATAAAAAAAAAACTATATTAATAAAATAATAAAAGCAATATTATATTAATAAATAATATTAATAAACAATATAAAATAATTAGTTAATTAGTGTTATTATTATTTATTAATTGATCATAAATAATTCAATTATGGTAATGATAATGATTATTATTAATTATTATTATTTATAATTATATTATTTAATAATAATAAATAAGCAATTTATAATTATATTAATTAATAAACCCTATTATAATAATTAACTACATTTACGAGTATGATTATGGTATTATGTATTCAAATATTTTAATACTTAACCGTATAATACCCTATTCTTTAAAAAAAAATCTGGAATTGGGATATAGTAACAAAATGCAAATTTATCCAAATTGTAAACATGAAGGCTACAAATTTAAAGTGATATGTGATATATTAAATGCAACTTTTATGCTAGTCAATCTGTTATGATTTGACCATGTACTACACAAAATTTACCACTTGAGAATTTGCCACATCAAAAGGTTGAAATTTCTGGAATTTATATTATCTTTCATGAGGTTGTATGAAAAGAAACATGCCATCCAAAATATGTAAACTCACATAAAGTAGATTCTAGCTTTGGTCTTATCAGATGATTGCATGATATGTATGATTTATTCCCAGATTAATCATTGAAACCACAATTGAAAATTGCTTAATATTGAGATTTATCCAATGTTATCAAGTTGACTCAATTTATTTGTTGTGAAGTATACGTAAATTAGATTTGTTGAGTTTGTTTTCTTTAAAATGTGAGCAACAACCGTCTAGTAAAAGATCGATGTGCCCATTGCTTGATTTCGAACCATGAAAGACAAACTTCAACCCAAAGAGACGATGAAGGTAGATCAATCTAGGAACAATTTAGATTGAATTATATCAGGGTTATATTCATAAATATGCAATGCCATAGTTAATATCTCATAGTTAAAAGGGCTTGGATACTCGTGGGAGGTTTTATCCTTTGGAATTTGTGGAAGAAAAGAAATGTTGAAATTTCTAAGTGGTAAAAGTTGATTTATTACATCGCTTAAAAATTGATTACACAAAATATCATAAAAACACTATAATCAATTTTATGGTCGAATGATGAGTGGAAGATGGGAAGTGTTGACGCCGAAAGTCTAAATAATTTAGATCTCGAATAGAGGAGGAGAGTTCTGCATGAGAAATTTAATTTGTTTTAGTATTCTAAATCATAACTCGCGTTATTTCCTCCCAATAGGTTTCATTGAAATAAATTTTGATGGGGCGTAAAAGTGTAACCATGGGATTGTTGGTTTGGAGTGTATTAAAAGACTACTATTCTTAAACTTTGAGAGTGTTTGCACAAAGTTATGGTTGGAATAGTAATAATATGGTAGAATTTATGGCACTGAAAAAAGGTCTTCAGATAGCGAGTCATGAGGGTAACAAGCAAGGGTTATAACTTTCTACAAGTGGATGGGGATTCACAGATTGTTATCCAATGTGTAAAAATCTTATAAATGGACAACCACCAAGTAAAAGAATGAAATTTTGGAAATTGGTGTGTTTAGCAGAAAGTATCCACGAGTTACTTAGATATTTAGACTACATAAGAGCCTGTCAATCTTATGGTCGAATGATGAGTGGAAGATGGGAAGTGTTGACGCTGAAAATCTAAATAATTTAGAGCTCGAATAGAATATGAGTGTTCTCCATGAGAAATTTAACTCGATTTAGTATTCTAAATCAGAACTTGCATTATTTCCTCCCCAATAGGTTTCATCAAAATAAATTTTGATGGGGCGTCAAAGTGTAACCATGGGATTGTTGGTTTGGAGTGTATTAAAAGACTACTATTCTTAAACTTTGAGAGTGTTTGCACAAAGTTGTGGTTGGAATAGTAACAATATGGTAGAATTTATGGCACTGAAAAGAGGTCTTTAGATAGCAAGTCGTGAGGGTAACAAGCAAGGGTTATAACTTGCTACAAGTGGATGGGGTTTCACAGATTGTTATCCAATGTGTAAAAATCTTATAAATGGACAACCACCAAGTAAACGAATGAAATTTTTGAAATTGGTGTGTTTAGCAGAAAGTATCCACAAGTTACTTATATATTTAGACTATGTAATAGCCTCTCACTCTAAATGACACAGAAACTAGGTTGTTGATTTTTTGGCAAAATTGGGATGTCAACATCATAACATTGAGCTCAATCTTAGTTCATGTGGAAGAAATGGAACCTCTTTAGGTATTGTTGGAGAAACATAGGACAATCCCTGATGGGGGTGTTAATATTGACTCGACGATTGTGTTGGAGGTTGTTCCTTCCTCCTCCCAAGTAACTAAATGCATTTAATCATTGTAGGTGGGAAAAAGTGCCAACTTGTAGTTGAATGTGCGGTTTAAGGAGATGATATTGTATTTAAATGAATTTATCTAGGTGCGATCGATGTATGTATTGGATGGTGTAAAAGGAGGTGAGGGTAGATCCTTCGCCTCCAACTATTGGTATTCAGTCTCATTGTTGTATGGTAGTCTCTCATAGTTTACAAAAGAACTGGTGATGAATGGTGGTGGTGGTGGTGATTGTGGTAGTCTCTACTGGTACACAGAGCTACTATTGTTGAATAACATTGGTGTTGGCCATTACTTTTAGGAGTTTGAATTCGTTAAATTCTTTGTTATTGTGAGCAAGCTCCTATGTGGTTTTTTTACAATTCTCCATGTGTTGCTATTTCAACCTCGATTTAGTCATTATGTCCACTTTCAAAGTTTGTTTGCTATGTGGTAGTTTTTTTCGTTGTATATTTGGCGGGCGTCATTGAGTTCCTTTATGGTTTGGTTCTAAATTTTAATGGGTCATTTTTTTTTAATTTGATGAATTTCTTCCTATTGGAATATGACTGTAGTATGTTGGGTATTTTTCTATGTCTCATCCTTACTCACTATGAACTTTGTATTATTACTTGTGTGTTAAATTGGTATATTGAGTAGTCTCCCTCTTCTCTAGGATTTTATAGTATGTCATGGATCATGGTTCTGAGTTGTGAAAAGTTTTTGAACTTGGTTAATCTAGAACTTGTAGTTTGGAAATTTGGTGACGATTTAGTCATTTTTAGGTCTAGTGTTCAAGGTGTTGTGTCACATCCTTCTCATTTTTTTTTGGGTCGTGAGTTCTTTAGTATCTACCCTCAATGTTTCCTTTATCTTATTTTTATTCCTCATTCCTCCTCAACAATATTTGAGTAGTAGAAGGGGTGGTCCTTTCGAATATAAGAGGTGTCATACTTTTTCTTATGACTTTGTTACTACTCTCTTTGATGTTGTTCCTCCTATGTTGAGGAACAAAATCCAAGAATTGGAAAGCCAAATTGGAGGACGCTACCCATATCATTGTGATTTAGACTTAACTAGAGGAGAGGTGAAATGGATCCCTGCTCCAATTAAATAAACAATTTAAAATATGTATTTTCTAAATTCTCTTGATCTTCATCAACAATTTTCATCTCTATTGTGGTTGGTTTTCAAAGATAAGAAAGTTGAAAACTATAATGTGTTCCCCTCTTTGGAGGACATTAAATGCATGCTTCATAATCACCAATTTTGTTTGGATAATTTGGACTCTCCTTTTTCCCAAGTTGAGAGATTCTTTTTCAGTGACTCTGCCTCTAGAGACCTCACAGATCCTCCAGGCTCAAGTGCTAAGGAGTCAGATACAATCTCCTCTTCAGATCATGACTATGAAGGGAAAACTATTATGTGTTTTTGTAATAAATTTTTGTTATTTTATATGATGACAAGTATGAGTTGTATGATTTTCAGTTGGTTGTGGACGAGATGTTACTTTATGGCCTTGTGCATTTTTGGAGAGCTTTGTTCCTTATGGTTGGCTCTATGCTCTTATGGATTTTCTACATGCTGATTTGATGGGTGAAGTTTTTTGTAGAAAAAACTATAGATTCACAAGCTCATGTAATCTACTAAAACAAGAGACAAGAATCTACTTCTACCCTTTATAGTGGAAGACCATAAACATCGAGGAAAAATAATCAATAGAGGAAGAGAATCAAAGGCAAATAACACAATAAATATCTGAGGAAAGCCACAACTCAAAACCCCACTATCTATTTTGTATTAATCCAAAAAATCAAGATGAAATTACAACGCTTGCTCTCTCTAGAAAAATCCTAGCACTGAGCAAATTCAGTCTCCAACTCATAAGCAAGCTCAAGGCCAAATCTTATCCAATTCACAAGCTCTCCAGGTTTCTATTCCAATGTGTAATTCCTACGAATCATAGCTTGTATTTAAATGGAAATAAAGCCTCTAAAAACAGTGCAATCCCTCAAGGATCAATTCTTGATTGCATGCATTGTTAATGCAACTCAGAAAAATCTAAAACAAATAGTACATTGTCCCTACACTCTAGTCTCAACTGCATCTTTCTTAGAATCGACATGCATGAGTTTTTGATGGTGGAATCCTCGATTAACGAGAGTAGCACTAATTAGGTCACTAATGTCCCAACTCACTGTTTACTCACTATTAGTTCCTGAAACTAGTTGGAACAAATTTAACATGACTTAACTCAATAAACTGAGTTAACTAATTACAACTTATTCATAACTCATCCTGAACTCCTATAAGTTAGGGAGAACATATACATGTCTTCTAAAAGACTTCCAATTCAAATTTCCTAAATTAATTAGGTTAATTAAACTTAATTAATTATTTTCAAATTGATATGAGAAAAGAATTCTATTTAATTGATATTTTAATTCAAGGACAAATTAAACTAGAATTTCTTGTTGCCATTTCTCAACACTCCCTCTCAATAAGAAAGGGATTATCCACTACCCCGATCATGTCTCTATGAAACTTGAATTACATCTTGGTGATGCCTTTGTCAAGATGTCAGTATCTTCCTATCGGATGGACTCTCTACCCAATCTGCATCTACGAATCCTTGAAGCTTCACTCCCTCTGTCCGTCTGTACCATAACCAAAACTGATTAGTGCCTCTGAAGTATCTCAATACATGCTTTGTCACCTTCTAATACAGCTTGGTAGGCCTAACCATCGCTTGACCAATCTGGTTAATTGCATAACACATATCTGGTTGTGTGTTCACAAAATACATGAGTGAACCCACAAGCTACCTATAAACAGTAGCTTCCACTACTTCTCATGAAGCAGCATTGTCCTTCCTCCAGTTATCATCTAGAGGAGTCTCCATGGGTTTACTTCTCTCCATGCAGAATCTCTTGAGTATCTCATTGGCATACTTGCCTTGAGAAACAAATAACTCCCCATCTTCTTGACATCCCTCCATGCCAATAAAGTAATGCATGAGCCCCATGTCCTTCATCTCAAACTCTCTTGCAAGGCCTGCATTGCAAGATTTGATGAGCTTCTCATCACCTGTAAGTATAACATTATCTACATAAAGTACAATGGTGAAGATTTTATCTTCCATCACTGTGTGATACAGGTTCACATCCGCTTCACTCCTTGTGAAGCCCATCCCAGTGAAGTAGCTATCTATTCTAGTGTACCGACCATGGTGTGATTGCTTCAGCCCATACAACACTCTCTTGAGTTAGCACAGATGAAACTCACATTCCAAGGTTTCAAAACCTTCGAGCTACTCTATGTACACCTCTTCCTCAATCATGCCATTGAGGATGGAAGTCTTCACATCCATATGATGGATACTCCAACCCATTTGTGCAGATAGTGCCAAAATAGATATGATAGATGAGTACCTTATAGTAGGAGCAAAGGTCTCATCATTGTCAATCCCCTCTACCTGTGAAAAGCCATGGGCCACAAATCTGGCCTTATGCTTCTCCACACTACCATCTACAACTTGCTTTATCTTGTAAAGGCAACTGGAGCTCACAATTGAATTGTCCTTCAGCCTTTGGCCCACATCCCAAAAAATGTTTCAAACGATGGAGTCATATTCCTCCACCATCGCATCAACCCAAACTGGGTACTACACTGCTTCTTGAAAGGAAGATAGCTCCATCACAAAACATGCACCTATAAGTTCCCTGTATCTAGTGCACCTATCTGGTGACCTCCTCTGTCTACGCTAAGAAGAGAGTGCTCCCACATTCTCCCATGCATCCTCCAACAATATGTCAGCCTCTCTCATGCAATTTCTTCCCTCTTTGGAAGACTCTGCCTGAGTGGACATCCCCATTCCCGGAACCTCTACATGTGGCTACTCCTCATCAATATGAGGCTCCTCAACCTTAGGAACTAAAATTTCCTCCTCCGCATGTAGCTTAAGCTCCCTTTTAAGGGATACTCACATGGCCTTCTCCTCATCAAACATGACATTTTTGCGAACCACTGTCATCCGAATGGTTTGCATGTACCCCCGATAGTTTTGGAGAGTATCAATGTACCCCACAAAGATCCCCATCTTTGATGTTTGCTCAAGCTTCTTCCATGCATCTTTGGTCACATGGCAATAAACCGAGGACCCAAAAATCCTGAAGTGACCAACATCTGGCCTCTTACCGAAATAAGCTTCCTCTGGTGTTTTACCCTCAAGTATCTGATGTGGACTACACTTCTGAACATAAACTGTTGTGTTGCATGCCTCATCCCACAAGTGTAGTGGTAGGCCCTAATCATGTAACATCGCCCTTGCTACCCCTACTATTCTCCTTTTCTTCCTCTCAGAAACCCCATTCTATTAAGGGTTATGAGGTGTCGTCAACTCTCGTTCAATCCCTCCCACTGCACATAAGTTCTTAAACTCATTGGAGACATATTATCCACCGTTATCACTCCATAGAGCTTTAACCTTCTTGCCTGACTCTTTCTTGATCAATACTTTGAATTCACAAAACTTTGTGAATGTCTGATCCTTTCTATGCATGAAAAATATCCAACATTTATGAGAATAGTCATCTACCAATATAACATAATACCTGTGTTTTGCGGTGGATACTGTCAAGAATGGTCCACACACATCTGAATGGAATCTCTCTAGATTAGACTATGCTCGACTATCTCTGTCTCCAAAGGAAGACTTTGTTTATTTTCCCAAAGTACAACTGTTGCATGTATCAACTTTCCCAAGCATACCTTTGGGAAGACCCCATGATGCAAGTGACCCAATAGCCCGTGCCACAACTCATCGATGTCTCAACTCAACATATTTTCCACTTTTGAACTCAAAGTAGCACAATCCTCTACCTCTATCTTATAGAGATTCTAAACTCAAATCCCTATCTTCTTTACTTGACCCATGGCTATGTATCGAAGGAATGCCTTTCCTTTCAAAAATATCACATCATAGTCTCTATCCTCAAGCATGGCAACATATGCCAAGTTCTTCGTCAGTTCGGGTACGTGCATCACATTCTTCAAGGTTAGTGGAGCTGCATGCTCCCTCTGAAAAGTGATAGTGCCCACACCAGTAACACTATACTCACCGTCATCACCCATCTCAATATGCATCTTGAGATCTTTCTCATGTAGTTCACTGAATAACTCTTTGTCGCTAGTCATGTGGAAAGCGGCTCCACATCTAAGTACCAGACACTTCCCATCATTAAAGACATCATGCATGCAATGAGGGAAAATTCCAATTCGAATTTGGAGGCCAAGACCTCACCCATTGCTCCTCCTGAGGACTTCTCTTTGGACTTATTCAATGGAAAATTCATAGAAAAGTGACCCATCTTGTGACAATGAAAGCATTTAGCTTTCTTCATGTCCTTCTTCTTACCTCTATGATAAGAATCTGATTTGGAATGAAATTTTTTACCTTTCCCTTTCCTCAGCTTAATTTCAAAGGCACAATTCTCTTCATCATCAGTCTTTGATGAAGAGCCATCCTTGGTGTTCCTACTAATCTCATCCTGCATCAAATTCGATCATAGCCATTTGCATTCTACCACCTTCTCCTAACCATTGATAGAGTCCTCATAACTATGCCAACTCTTTGGGAGTCCAAGAAGAGAAAGGCTCACCATATCCTCATCGACAACTGTGATTCCAACAATTCCAAGTTCATCTCAAAATTGAGTGAACTTAGTCAAGTACTTTGGAATCATCTCGCCTTTCTCCATTTTGATTTTACAAAGTTTATCCTTCAGTGCCAACTTCCTTTGATCACTACTATTTTGATACAAGTCCATCAGCGTTTTCCACATAGCATGCGGAGTTTCCTTGACATGGAGACTTAAGACAATGTGGTATTGAACTCCCTAAAGGATTATCCACCTTGCCTTTGTGATGAGCCCTAGAAATGGGTAACTATATGGGCTCATTCTGCCTATTATTTCGATTTAATCCACCATTCTCAATATTTTTCTGCATGTTTTTGAATATATTTATGTCAATAGAGTGAGTTGGGTTAGTCACTTTGCCATGTAGTGTAATGAATGTTTATTGCAGATTTTTTGGACAATTTTGGACAAAGACAATGAATTTATGAGAAAATGGTAGCCAAACTCGAGGAAAATAGGGAAGAGGACTTGTAGGAGGGGTGTCTCCTTCATTAATGACCCCTTTCCTCAAATCCTCCATCAGCAGCTCGGAGTACAAAGGCCCACATTGATGATTCCAAGGGGTAGCCGAGCAAATCAAGTAAGACTCATGTTATCTTCAGTTCTAGGAAGCCGAGTTCCTTAATTTTAGGAGGACTGTTGGGAGTCCCCATTTGTATAAATAATAAGGCTTTGAGCCTTAGTAGGTTAGCTAGTTCTTAGTTATTTTCGTACTTTTGTGCAGCATTGTACTCAGCTCATTTTCGAGCTCTTTTTTAGCACAATTTTTATGTGATGTAATTGCTATTTTTGATAATGAATATGAACCAAGTTTTGAGCCAGCACTGATCTTTTTCAGAGGGCTGAAACTCTTGGGTTAGGGCCTAACCCAAGCTACCCAGAACCTCCTTTGTGTACTTATATGTTTTTGTTACCATTCAAGAGTTAATTTCTGTTGCATATACTCATTTCGCTTCATTAGATTAGGTTGCTTTTGATGGTTAGAATAGTTGTTTTTGTTCAAGTTTCTTAAGTAAGTTGTTGTAGTGACAAAAAAAAGATCCAAAAAGGCTAATATTAGGTCTTGATCTCCTTTCTCCCTTCTTGGGACAATGATTTGAGGTCAAGGCACTACTGCTGCCACCAAGAACATAGCTTTTTCTCTTCCATGCAAGTGCCAGTGTGATACTTTGATTTGGAAAAGTTGATATTGGTTCAGATTCAATTGCTTAGATCATTTCATGTCCTTTTACCATAGTTCTCTTGCATGATTTTATGTTCATAAGGTATTTTTCAACATTTTTTTGTTTTTAGGTCAGAAATTAGGTTAAGCTAGACAAAACTCTGTTTTTAGTTCTTGCTTTGGTCAGTTTTGAGAAGTAAATGTGTAGATCTCTTGTAGGACATCTCAACTCATCATTCCTCCATAAAATATCCAGCACCATCTCACTTCTCATAGATCCCTCGGCTCATTAGCCACATTTCGCCAATTTGCCCTAATTTTTGTGTTATTTTTCCATAAAGCTACTTTCTTGCGATTTGAACAAATCCAAACATCTCCTTCGTCCATGATCCTCCTTGACGAGTTATAGACCCCCCAACACCTTCATCCAGCCTTCATTTCCCCTTCCTCATCATTTTCCCACCTTCAAACCTTCAAAAACCACTTTCGGCTTCCTCTTGTAGATCCTCCTGTAGAACCTCCTGTAGATCCCCTGCAACCTCCTATAGAATTTCTTGTGAGTGATTTTTCGAAGTCTGATCACAATGGAAGTCTTTAGAAGGGTATTAGGGGCTTCTTAGGACCTCTCCACACCTTCCTTACTATCTGCAAAAGCCGTCTCCATCTTCCTTTTCCACCAAACCTCTGCACAGTCGCAACCAGCCAAATCACAAGCATAATAATTCCACATAAAAATATTCAAAAATATAAAAAGATGATTTCTTCCCATTTCTCTTTAGAAGTATCTTGAATAAAATGTAATTTACATTTTCAGTAGTCAATGGAACTCACTTCATTAGTTTCCATCTCTTTTCTTGCAAAAGTAAGGTTATTGGGTAAACTAGGGTTTGCTAGGGTTTGCGTTTCTTTCCAGTTTTCCTTCTCCTTCTGCGAGTAGAATAACCTCTATAGAGTTAGCATTCTTCCATCACAGTAAAAGATTCTTCTGAGAGCTCATAGAAGTTAGCTTAAGCTCCTAGTGAACTTACGCCAACTGATCAAGTGACAGCCTGCAGTAAGAGCTAGTACTTGTGCATACAACACCGTCGCTTCCAAGTTTGTTACGAACTACTGGGTTGGTAAAAGTAAAGAATGAAGCCCCAGGAGTTGCAGCATTATTGCTACAATACTAGAGCTCACCACTCCTTTTAGTGTCGCTGCGAGGGAAGCGTTAGAGTATTTTGTGATTACTACTTTCCTTCTATTTTCTACTCATCACATTTAATTAAAGAAGATTGTAAACTAGTCAGACAACCTCAAAGGAGGATGAATCCAGCCCCTAAGGACATTGTCAAAGAAGAACTGCAAAAGTTGTTCGATGCAAGATTCATCTACCCCATCTTTGACAACGAATGGGTCTCTCCTTTGGTGTTAGTGCCAAATAAAAATGGGAAGTGGAGAATTTGTGTAGACTATCGGGAATTGAACAAGTCCACCAAGAAGGATCATTTCCCTTTTCCTTTCATAGATCAAGTGTTAGATGGTCTGGTAGGGAAGAAGTTCTTCTCCTTCCTAGATGGGTTTAGCGGGTACAACCAGATCCAAATTAGCTCAGAATACCAAGATAAGACCACTTTCACTTGTCCTTGGGTACTTTTGCATACCGGGTCCTTCCTTTTGGGTTGTGCAATGCTCCCACTACTTTCCAGAGAGCAGTACTGAACATATTTGCTAAACTGGTTCATGATTCAGTGGAAATATATATGGGTGACTTTACCCCTTATGGTTCTAACTTCCAGGAAGCTTTAACTAACCTAGGAAAAGTTTTAGCCAAGTGCATCGAAATGAACCTGTCCCTTACTCCTAAAAAAATACGAATTCCTGATGACTGAAGGGACCGTGACGTCATAAAATTTCTCAACAAGGATTACAGGTGGATCCCAATAAAATTGCAATCATCCAAAGGGTCCCACCTCCTCAAAAGGTAAGAGATGTTTGGAGTTTCCTAGGCTTAGCAGGGTATTATAGAAGATTCATTAAGGATTTTAATAAGCTAGCCTCTCCATTGTTTGGTATTTTGGGAACAAATTCTGAGTTCATATGGACTAACAACTGTCAAGAGGCTTTGGATACCTTGAAAGGTAAACTGGTAACTACCCCAATTCTGAGAGGTCCAAACTGGGCCTTACCTTTCAACATTCACACAGATGCCTCAAAAAAAGCAATAGGAGTAGTCTTAGGGCAAGTTGATGAAAAGCTACCCTATGCCATATATTTTGTCAGTAAGAAGCTATCCAAGATAGAATTAAACTACATTGTAACCGAAAAGGAGCTCCTAGATGTAGTCCATTCCCTAAATAAGTTCAAACACTACATCACCGGCTATTAAACATTCGTACACACCGATCATGCTGCAATTAGGTATTTTATGAATAAACTAGATGTAAATGCTCGTATTATTCAACGGTTACTTTTATTGAAGTAGTTTGATTTGACCATTGTTGATAAGCTGGGTAAGGAAAATGATGTTGTTGATTTTCTATCTAGATTAGATCTACCTACAGGTAAAGAAGGAATGGTGGATGATCAAATGCCAGATGAACACCTATTTTTTATTTTAGTACTCTCTCCATCGTTTAATAATATAGCAAATTACTTGGTTTCAACATAGTTTCCACCACACCTGTCCTCAAAAGAGAAGAGCAAGATCGTGAGGAAAAGTGCCCCATTCACCTAGATTGGGGGAAATCTTTTTAAACTTGGCCCAGATAAAATTTTGAGGTGATGTGTGAGGAAGGAGGAAGTTTTTCACATTCTCCTAACTTGTCACGATGGGCCCTGTGGGGGCCATTTTGCAGCAAAAAGGAATGCCTTCCAAATTATGCAAGCAGGTTACTATTGGCCCACACTTCATCAAGATGTCACAAGATATATCAGCCAATTTGACTGATGTCAAAGGATGGAGAAACCCACTAGAAGGGATGAGATGCCCCTACAACCTCAAGTGACTTTCGAGCCATTTGAGAAGTGGGGCATGGACTTTGTGGGTCCCAACAATTCTCCTTCAAAATAGAAATCTTACATCATTGTGTGTACTGATTATCTGACAAAATGGGCAGAAACAAAGGCAATCAAGGCAACAATAGAAGAAAAAGTAGTTGAGTTTTTAAGGGAAAATATCTTTTACAAGTTTGGCTATCCAAGAGAATTAGTCATAGATCGAGGGAGTCATTTTACCTCCAATCTGATTGAAGACCTACTCACCCATCACAAGATTAAGAATAGAACTTCCACCCCTTATCATCCAAAAGAAAATGGATAGGTGGAAGTCACTAACAGAGCTTTGGAATGGATTTTGACTAAGGGAGTTAGCAGTAGCAGAAAAGATTGGGTAGATCAATTGGTTGAGGCCACTCGGGCCTATAACACCACATGGAAAACCACCACATGGTTCACACCCTTTGAGCTCTTCTACGAGAAGAAAGCTTTGTTTTCAATAGAATTTGAATATAACACATTAAGGATGGCAGCTTAGTTTTGACCTAGTTACTTCTATTGTAGCAATTTGATTTGACCATTGTTGATAAGCGAGGTAAGGAAAATTTTGTTGCTGATTTTCTGTCTAGACTAGATTTGCCTGCAGGTGAAGAAGGGATGGTGGATGACCAAATGCTAGATGAACACCTGTTTGCTATTTTAGTTCTCTCTCCATGGTTTGCTAGTATAGAAAATTATTTGGTTTCAGCTCAATTCTCGCCATACCTGTCCTCAAAAGAGAAGAGCAAGATCGTGAGGAAAAGTGCCCCATTCGCTTGTATTGGGGGCAATCTTTTTAAACTTGGCCCAGATCATATTTTAAGGCGGTGTGTCATGGAGGAGGATGTTTTTGACATCCTCCTAACCTGTCATGATGGGCCCTATGGAGACCACTTTGCAGCAAAAAGAATTTCCTTCAAAGTTCTACAGGCAGGGTACTATTGGCCCACTCTTCATCAAGATGTCAAAAGATACATCATCCAATGTGATAGATGTCAAAGGATGGGGAAACCTACTCCAAAGGATGAGATGCCCTTGTAGCCTCAGGTGAATTTTGAGCCATTTTAGAAGTGGGGCATGGACTTTGTGGATCCTATCAACCCTCCTTCAGAACAGAAGTCCTACATCAGTGTGTGCATAGATTACCTGACAAAGTGGGCAGAAACAAAGGCAATCAAGGCAGCAATAGAAGAAAAATTAGCTGAGTTTTTGAGGGAAAATATCTTCTACAAGTTTGGCTACCCAAGAGAATTAGTCAAAGATCAAGGAAGTCAGAGTACCTCTAACCTAATTGAAGACCTACTCACTCATCACAAGATTAAGCACAAAACTTCCACCCCTTATCATCCACAAGAAAATGGACAGGTGGAAGTTACTAACAGGGCTTTGGAAGGGATTTTGACTAAGGTAGTGAGTAGCCGTAGGAAAGATTGGGCAGATCGCTTGGTTGAGGCCACCTAGGCCTATAACACTACTTGGAAAACTACAATAGGTTTCACACCTTATGAGATGGTCTATAGGAAGAAGGCTTTGCTGTCCATAGAATTTGAATATAACACACTGAGGTTGGCAGCTCAACTAGACCAAGATCACAGCCATGCACAACAAGAAAGATTAATTCAACTAAATGGATTAGATGAACAGAGAATGCAGGCCCTTCTCCACTCAGAGGTAGTCCAACTTCAAAGAAATATATGGCATGACCGACACCTCAAAGAGAAGCAATTTCAGCAAAGAGATTGGGTGTTGTTATATGATTCAAGATACAAGGATTTCAAGGGAAAGCTGAGGACAAAATGGCTAAGACCATATACAGTGGAGACATGCAATGACAATGGTTTAGTCCATATTCTATCCATTAATGAAGAAGCCATCCCCATGCTCATCAATGGGCAAAGATTGAAGATCTACAGGAAGCCCCTTTCTAAGCAGGAGTTCATCAAGACTCTTGGTAAATCAATATTGGTAGTGCAGCAGGTCCCTGTCTCTACTCCACCTACACCATGAAAAAAAAAAAGAAAAAACACAAAAAAAGGAAAACAAAGAATAAAAGATCCTTGGGTGAAAACCTCTTGGAGGCACCCAGGGTAGACAATGAGGGTGAAAACCTCCTAGAGGCGCCCCAGCTATCTCAAACTAAAGGAAGAAAAGAAAAAAAAAAGAAGGAAAAAAGAAAAATGAACCTAATTTCTGTTGAATAAATTGCAGGTTTGTTATCGGGGAATCTAGTGTCCATGCAGAGCTTCTAGTCTCACTAGGATAGGTAGCTATCTTAGAAACAAACAAACTAAAGTTACTCTCATTTTCCTTTATGAGAAGTAGATAGGAGAGGAGCAAAGAATACCAACCTCTATCTTTCTCTTGGTTCCTTGCTTGTTCCTTCTCCCCTCTGACAGACCTTTGTCGCTCCTTCCTTGCTTACCCCACTTCAAAGAGTACCTGTAAAGTCAGAGTAGCATAATACCTTCAAAGTGCAGAGATCTACAATCATAAACAATATAGGACCAAATATATATTGACCACACAAATGCATATATCATCAAACATACAAGAATGTGGAGGAAAACTTGAATAGCTTTATTTTGTTTATTTCTAAGATAGCTACCCATCTTAGTGGGACTATCAGCTTTGCATGGACACTATATTTCTCGATAACAAAATGGCGACTCCACTGGGGATTCATGATCTCTTACTCATCCCTGGGCGAATTCAGGGAGGCAAGTGTCACAGGAGAAGTTTCTAGAAGATTCCATGATCATCCACCTTGCAAACTGTCTCTACCATTTGTCTACTCTCGCCCATCGCACCCTACAGAAGGGCTTTTCAGTATGCATCACACTTTTTTCATGTGGCAGGTGAGATGCATCACACCCTTAGCACTGAGCAATCTATATGGTCCAGTTTTGACCAGTTCTGAGCAGTTTTCCATGGAGAACTTCTAGGATATGATGTAATCAGCTGACCTTGTTCCTTTAGGGCATGAAACAACACTTTTAGGGACTCGGAAGCCCTTGATTTATGGACATATATGATTGGGGTTGCAGTGCCCAAATATGTCTATATTAGTTTCCCCCTAAAGCATGAGGTCATAAATCTTTTGATGTCGGGTGAAATGCATTATCATGAGGACCTAAGATTTTTCGAACTGGAAGGTGACCTGTAATAAGATACAATACAATACATTATATTCATAGCATTTTCATGATCTAGCTGAGGTGGGCATTCCCACGCTCAACTTTATAAATTCATTTTCATGTACATAGGACAGACAACCATCTGTGTAGTAGACTGATGATTCTGATAGAGCCATCATCCTTTGATTAAGATGATCATCTGTGTAGTAATGATGTACATTTGATGTCTTTATGTCGTAGCCTGGATGGATGAAACTAGATATGAGGTCTTCAAACTCATTCAATATTCACCCGAAGTACAAGTTGATCCATGTGAAAAATGTTCTGGACTCGAACATGGAAAGACATCCCCTGATTACCAGCCAATGATGTAAGTTGTTAACAGGCGTGAGAGGAATCACCGATAATGATGATGACCTTCAAGGTACGACAGTACAATTCACGTGGTGTGAAAATGGGACTTGGCGTCGAACGACACACAAAATCATTTGGTCGAAGGCCATTGATGTAAACCTGTCACCAAAAGTGAGAAACTTGCCATTGAGGCATGCAAGCTTCAAAGTATTGAAAGGGTTGTTCCTAGGTCGACTTCATGGATAATGAGCTGTCGTCGACAAGAAGTGACACATTGTAGGAGGACCTTAATGAATCCCACATATATGACACGGAATGGAGCAAATGAATTTGTGGAGGTGAAAATGATCTGATGATACAAGGCTTAGGGTGGCAGTCATGAAAGAATGGAGCATGAATGTATTGCAGTGGATGAGACACAAGCTAGGTTGGTGAATTCTCTGAGCGACTTCTCTTGAACATATCGGCGACACTGAAATGGATTGGTAGCATTAACCCCAAATATGGATGGTATGATGGACCAATGGTAATATGACCGGTGAATGGAATAACCCAACCCGACTCAATCATGTTGATGGAGTGAAAGTGTCATGTTCAAGAGCGACCCGCTACCAATAAAGTTTCTTCAAGTTTTCTTCCCAATTTTTCCCCAATCATTGCTGACCAGTACCTCTTTATTTTTATCAAGCTTGAGGAGGATATTATATGTTTTTCTATAATTTTCCCTTCGGGAAAACCCGTCGCTATGTTTTAATGAGCCTAGCGACAGTGAAGCTCATTCTTGTCTATATGGACAAGTTTGTCACTATTGATTTTAACGAGTTTAACAACAAAGACAAGTCAATCCTTTTTCAATTTTAGAGAGTCTAAAAAGGGACGGAAAAGAAACTCAAGTAATCCTCTTTCGTCATATAATCCCTTAAGTCCGAAAAAGTATAAAATAATACGAAAGGGATGAATTTTCGATAGTTTTAACAAGCTGAACAAGACAAGCACTCGATCTTTTTCTGTAATAATCCCTCACGTCCAAAAATATTAAAATCTAGAGGAGGGATAGCACTTATGATATCTTTAACGAGCTAGAGAGGCCAATTTCCTGGCAATATTTTCATATTTTACGAGTCAGATGAAAAGAGCTTAAAGGAGACTCATTTTTGAGGAACGAGTGATATTATCGGGTAGCAGCTGGTTCCAAGTAAGGTTTGGAATTTTCCAATCACGGCAGTGTTACAAGGATGGCTAACAGAATCACTCGTCACAGCTATTCCTCAAAAGGGTAAACAATAAATTGGAGGTGTATGATTGGCTAAAACAGAGTGGAGGTGATGGTAAGAACATGACCAAGGCTCAAAAGCTGATGATAATGCATTCACAATGGTTATTTACCAGAGATTGGTTCATTTTTTAATTAGCTTAAAATCTGGTGGAACATATGCTCATTGCTTAGGTTTAATTTTTAACGAGCTTGAACTTTGCATAAAACTTCTCGTGCCAGTCGTATAATAAGGATGTCTCATCGATAGGTTCAATTTTTATGGAGCTTGCACCATTCGAAACTTTGGTCAGTATCCTTTCTTTATGTAAGCTAGGAACAACCAATCCTACGAGTTTAAAGGGTTGAGAATCTACAAACTAAGAAAATAAATGGTCATTTTTCACTTGCATGCAAAAAGGTTTGCATGCGCCCAGGTATAGTGAAATAGATTTTCCAGGATACTATATAGAAGTTCTCGCATTTGCAAGATTGCTCCACCCACATTGCAGACAGAGACACCTCCTTGACTTAGTCCATCACACAAAGGTGATTCTAGCTCCAATCACCTAACCTTGACGAGGGAATCTTATTCCGATCTAATCCCATTTTCCTAAACGGACGGGTGTGTCACACTAGTCATATATCCTTCGCGGAAACCTACCCTATACCCAGAGTTTTCCTACCAAAGCAGACCAGGGTGCATGCCCTCTGGGTTTCAGTCACGGCCATCGAATTACTCACACTCTTCAGGTGGACAGACTGGAGATTGATGAGACATTCCTTACGTGAAAAGACCAGTTAGTGATGGCATTTGACTATTAGCTATGTGTGAGCCGGGGAATGAAAATTGGTCTATGAGCTGGACCACTCTGCCTTCATGCGGAAAACACATTACTCGAAAGAGTGAGGAGACAATGGCTCCCATGTTATAAATCTAGTCGCGCCCAAGGAGTAGATTATAATCTAGAGGTCCTTGGACTACCATTACGTTTAGATAAATGGGTTTCCTTCTAAAAGTTATAGGCAAATTCGAAAGGATCCCTAATGGTCGACTGGTTCCTTTGTCAAAGGCTGTCAGATTTCTCATCTCAGGCAGAAGCAATGGCAAACCAATCGCTTTCCAAGCAGTTGAGGAAAAGATACTCACAAAAGCCCCTTCATCTATGATAGTACCGACCATGACCATTCTATAAGCTTGTACAATGATTCAGAATGGTACATTAGATGGTAGACGGGGTCTACCTAGTAGATTCCAATCGAAGGAAATGACTAGGTTGCTTGGAGGTGGGACCGAATAAATGGCCGGATACGACTCTGACAAATTTCCTTCCTGCGGTAAAGGAATGGGTAGATTGCCCCCATGTTCATCGGAGTCTGTGTTTATGAAAAGAATTTGAATGGTTTCGTTCTCATTCCCTTCGGCGACTGTATCATCTGAAGATGGACCTTCCGAAGACAAGATTGGGTCGACTGCCGCCTCGACCTGTTGAAATTGGCCCGGTGTTGACTTAGAAGGTTTATCTTCAATGATAGATTCTTTGACCGACCATAAAGGTGTGTCAGTCAGATTTTGAACTAGCGATGAGCTCGACAAGAGTTTCTTGTACCCAGGAGGAAGCCGTAGTGGTGAAGCAGGACGGTTATCCAAGACTCTTTTAGCTTCGTCTAGGAAGTGACAATGGTGGACAGCATGATCGCCTTCACATAGTCTACAAGGAAATTTATATTTTCTTTTCTGCCCAGAGACTTTATTTTCACTAGTTGACGGTGTACTCTCAACATGGTCGTCAGAGGTTGACGACACCAGATTGTGCAAATGAGGAGACTAGTCCCTTAAGATCCGAGGGATGCAAGGACAATCCCGATGATAGTGGTCTCCTTTGCAAATGACACATGGAGATTTAGGTTTGGATGGTGCAGCGTGTGGATTTTTGCTAGATGATGCATGGTTGCCCCTTTTTGCCTTTGGCTCCTTTTTTTTCTTCTCTTTCTCCTTCCCTTTCTTCTTCTTCTCAGTTACTTTGTTTCTAGCTTTACCAGCTTAACCAAGAGAAGAGGAAGGAGGGGAGGGAGAAACAAGCAAAGTAGAAGGTTGGGGGGTAACTCTAGTATCATCTAGTTGCTAACTTGATTGCTCAGGAATCATGGTGATTTGAACAACAGAGGTCAAGAAGAGCCATATTGGCAAGCTGATTGTCAGTCCCGGGAGGGACAATGTGGCCATATGAGGTGCACCAACATCTCCCCAAGAGGAGAAGGGACTAGGATTTCCAACAAACAAACTAAAGTTACTCTCGTTTTCCTTTATGAGAAGTAGATAGAAGAGGGGCAAAGAATACCAACCTCTATCTTTCGCTTGGTTCCTTGCTTGTTCCTTCTCCCCTCTGACAGACCTTAACCACTCCTTCGTTGCTTACCCCACTTCAAAGAGTACCTGTAAAGTCAAAGCAACATAATACCTTCAAAGTGTAGAGATCTACAATCATAAACAATATAGGACCAAATATATATTGACCACACAAATGCATATATCATCAAACATACAAGAATGTGGAGGAAAACTTGAATAGCTTTATTTTGTTTGTTTCTAATATAGCTACCCATCTTAGTGGGACTAGCATCTCTGCATGGACACTAGATTTCCCGATAACAAAATGGCAACTCCACTGGGGATTCATGATCTCTTACTCATCCCTAGGCGAATTCAGAGAGACAAGTGTCACAGGAGAAGTCTCTGGAAGATTCCATGATCATCCACCTTACAAACTGTCTCTGCCATTTTTCTACTCTTGCCCATCGCACCCTACAAGAAGGGATTTTCAATATGCATCGCACTTTTTGCATGTGGCAAGTGAGATGCATCACACTCTTAGCACTTAGTTGTTGGGTTATGTTATATTCTTTCCACATAGTTAACAGGGGGTTTGAAGGGTACCCGTAACCCCACTTTATGGGGTCCAAGGCAGCGCCCCAGAAAATTATGGTTTTTGACCCTATGTTAGGTTGGGCAGACCCACCTATGGTTTTGTGCATGATTTTCACACATGTTTTTTGGACGCAATGGTTTTCAGTCCATGGTATTGGGTGCTTCGGCATGTATAAATATGTATTGTAACATTGAAAGGAACATAATGAAAAAAAATCAAGCTGGTAGTCCTGGTTTTGGGATCAAGTGGGAAATCTTTGTGTATATGTGTTTTATGTGTTATGCTCTCACATTTTTATTTTTCCTGTGAGTTAGAATTCATATGCAGGTAATTTTTGTACAGGGTTAAAACCTACATTTGGTATCAGAGCTGTTTTGGCTTCAAGGGGATGCCTTTTTTTCTAAGGGGTTTCGCTCGGGCCTATGGTAAACTCTGTTCACTGGGAGATCTACGAGATTGATTCTGGTGGTGAAAGAATATGGCGAGCAGTGGAAAGATAGAGATTGAGAAGTTCAATGGTCAGAGCTTTGAGTTGTGGAAACTCAAGATGGAGTATCTGTTGGTGGATAAAGATCAGTGGATCGCGGTAGATTCGGGTACTAAACCAACGGGAGTGACCGATGAAGAATGGAAGAAGTTGGATCGGAAGGCA
>APFE030886664.1:24875-80498 GCA_000404065.3 Pinus taeda
TCTGCAGCAAGGAATTTGAAGAATTTTGTAAGAAGTGTGGTATAGCACGGAAGAAGACTACTCCATATACACCTCAGCAAAATGGAGTCGCAGAAAGAATGAACAAGACATTGATGGAAAGGGCAAGAAGCATGCTCAGTGGTGCCGGGTTAGGACAGGAATTCTGGGCAGAGGTGGTGGATACTGCATGTTACCTGGTCAACATGTCACCTTCATCAGCGTTGGATGATAAGACTCCACAAGAAGTATGGACTGGTAAGAAACCCTCTCTTTCACATCTGAGGGTATTTGGATGTGATGCATATGTACATGTTCCAAAGGAGAAACGAACCAAGTGGATAGTAAATCGGAAAAGTGCATATTTATTGGGTATAAGGATGGTTTAAAGGGTTATAAGCTTTGGAACCCAATAACAAGGAAGGTTGTGTACAGTCGACATGTGGTGTTTAGAGAGGTGAAAGATGTTATTAAACATGAAGTCCAACCAAAGGAACCTATGAAGATAGAGTTTGAACTAAAGGACGAAGAATCAGACTCTGTAGCAGAGGAGGAATCAGAAGTTGAAGAGCCACAAACTCCAGCTATGAGAAGATCAGTTTGAGAAAGAAGGCAGCCAGAAAGGTATAGTCCATCTGCTTTCTGTTCAAATTTTGCTTTGTCTATTACTGATGATGATCCCAGAATTGTGACGGAAGTAGTGGATTCAGAGGATGGAAAACTCTGGAAAGAGGCCATGGTTGATGAAATGGCATCTTTGCACAAAAATGAGGCTTGGGATCTAGTAGAGTTTCCGGATGGAAGGAAACCCATTGGCAACAAATGGGTGTTCAAGAAGAAGACAAATGCAGAAGGGAAGGTGGAGAAACACAAAGCTCGGTTGGTAGCAAAAGGTTATTCCTAGGTGCCGGGAATTGATTTTGGTGATATTTTTTCTCTTGTTGCCAAGGTAACTTCTATTAGAGTACTTTTATTTGTTGCTGCTGCTTTTGATTTTGAGGGAGAACAGATGGATGTGAAGACAACATTTTTTCACGGGGATTTGGAAGAGGAAATCTACATGAAGCAAACTGAAGGCTTTGCGGTGAAGAGTAAGAAAGAACTGGTATGCAAGTTAAAGAAGTGTCTGTATGGGTTAAAGCAGTCACCAAGGATGTGGTATCAGAAATTTGATAAATTTATACAGGGACTTGGCTTCACCAAAAGAAAAGCAGATCATTGTGTGTATTTTAAAATAATTGGTGACCGTGTTATTTATCTGGTCTTGTATGTGGATGATATGTTGCTAGTTGGAAATGGAAAAGAAATTATCCAGGATTTGAAGACCCAATTGTCCTCCAAATTCAACATGAAAGATCTCGGTGCTACAAACTATATTTTGGGCATGTAAATTAAAAGAGATCGGGCAAAGAGAAAGCTTTGGTTAAACTAGAGGAAGTATGTCGAGACAATACTGTAGAGGTTTAATATGCAGGATAGTGAACCAGTGAAGGTTCCTATTCCTGTAGGTGTGAGGTTATCTGTTGAACAGTGTCCCAAGACACAAGAAGAGGAAGAGGACATGTCTGGTGTTCCATATGCAAGTGCAGTCGGTAGCTTGATGTATGTAATGGTCTGTACTAGACCAAACATTGCACATGCAGTGGGAGTATTGAGCAGGTTTATGTCAAAACCAGGGAAGGAGCACTGGACAGCAGTGAAGCGGGTTTCAGGTATTTGCGTGGCACTAGTGATTATGGTTTGTGCTACCAAGGAAGACCAGGATTGGACAGAGTGTTGGATATCCCGTGGGCTTTGTTGATGCAGACTAGGCTGGAGATCTTAGATCAGAGAAGATCTACAAGTGGGTATGTGTTTTAAACCCTATTTGGAGGTGCAGTCAGTTTGGATGAGTAAGAAAACATCTGTAGTGGCACTATCAACTACAGAGGGAGAATAAATGGCAGCGCACTTGCAAGCCAAGGAAGTAGTTTGGTTGCAGAGATTGTGTTCAAGTATGGGGTTAGTACAAGGAGCTATAAGGATAGACTGTGACAGCCAAAGTGAAATCTTCTTGGCAAAGAACCCTGCTTATCATTCAAAGACAAAGCACATTGATGTTCAGTATCACTTTGTGAGGGATATGATAGAAGACAAAAAGGTGTGCTGGTAAAGGTGGACACTTTGAAGAATACTGCAGATGCATTGACAAAATCTGTGAGCTCTGAGAAGTTCTCTTGGTGTAGAGAAACAATGGGCGTTTCAGGGCTGGAAAAAAGACTAAGCTCTCCTGTGGCCCCCTGTGGAAAGAAAACAACAAGTGGGAGATTGTTGGGTTGCGTTATATTCTTTCCACATAGTTAATAAGGGGTTTGAAGGGTACCCGTAACCCCACTTTATGGGGTCCGGGGCAGCGCTCCGGAAAATTTTGGTTTTTGACCCTATGTTAGGTTGGGCGGACCCACCTATGGTTTTTTGCATGATTTGTGCACATGTTTTTTGGACGCGATGGTTTTCGGTCCATGGTATTGGATGCTTCGGCATGTATAAATATGTATTGTAATAATGAAAGGAACATAATGAAAAAAAATCAAGCTGGTAGTCCCGGTTTTGTGATCCAGTGGGAAATCTTTGTGTATATGTGTTTTATGTGTTATGCTCTCACTTTTTTATTTTCCCTGTGATTTAGAATTTGTATGCAGGTAATTTTTGTACGGGGTTAAAACCTACATTAGCAGTCTGTATGGTCCAATTTTGACCAGTTCTGAGTAGTTTTCCATGGAGAACTTCTGGGATATGATATAATCAGCTGACCTTGTTCCTTTAGGGTATGAAACAACACTTTTAGGGACTTAAAAGCCCTTGGTTTATGGACATATATGATTGGGGTTGCAGTGCCCAAATATGTCTATAACAAGGTTGCAGGAAGGTCATTACAGGTTTTAGGAGGATCGCAGAAGACAAAGGCAGAGGACATGACCAGGCTTCATGCATCCCTCACAATCCATTCCTCCATGACCATTACCCTTTCCTAAGATTTGGTCTCATTCAGTCAAAAATTTCACCTCCTACAGGAAACTCTGTATCTTCTACAGGAGGATCCTGTAGAATTTACAGAAAATCTAAAATCGATCTCAGAAGAGGACCCGAGGGTTGGGAATCTATCTATGAGGCTTGTAAACCTCCTTTCTTCCATCCATCGCCATATGTCTCCCTTTTTCCATCTTTGTACACCTCCATTGCACTTGTTTTTATGTCCCTGCACAATCACACACAGAAATCCTGTTTCCTTCATGCTGCAAACAAAAATTTAATGACATATCAAAGTAGCAATTTTTTTCACTCACCATACCTGATACTTTCCATCTAGATTCCTTATCAGCTGAGACCCTCATCAACAGTTGTAGCCCTACTCATTTTAGCTTGAATTTCAGAAGGAGAAGCAGCTACAGGAAATCCTATAGGATTCCTGTAGCAGCTGATCCCTCTAAAAGACATACTCCAGAGACAGGGACAACAAAGTATGGCATATGAAACATCCATGGAGCTCTATTTGAACATGTGAACATCAACAAAAGCCTGAGGCCGTGCATGAAGAGCATAAGTAGCAACAACAATGAAGAAATGGGTTCCAAAATCCCAAATATGCATAACACGGCCGCTACTACACAGGTAAGTGCCTAAACTTATTCCTCAATTACATGAATCATATTTCAAGGCTGCATGACTATGGGAATGGTTTGGATAGAATAGAATTGGTGGCCAGCCTCGGTTAGTTACACATCCTCTTGGAATCCGAACGAGCCCCATCAAATTCAAAATTGTCGATCAGTTACACAGCTAGCACATGTGGAATGTCCATTCAGGAAGAAATATTCAAGACTGGTAGTGGTGGCAGTAGCTAACGAGAGTAATGGAGGTGATGGCGGTCAGACGACATGAAGAAACATTAGGACTATGACGAAGGATCAATGGTCTGATCCGGCCACCCCATCTCCTCACCACTAATCACGCCCGCAGTTAAAAGACAACTCAGTTGAAACATTCACCACCCTTTGTTCATTCTGCACTTGGGACGTTCTCAACTGAGTACGCATCTACCACTTCTAGATCAGCTAACCAGTCATCCTCCACCAGTTTTCTACCTGGTTTTTTTTTAATCTCCCGCATATCGGGCGCTACAGGAAGCACAGTTTCATTCTACAGGAGCCGGGAGATTTCTACAGGAAAGGCAGAGAAAAACTCTACAGAAAGAAAACTCGAGATTTTTGTTGAAATTCAAGCTCAAAACAAGGTAGGCTTGGGAAAACTTCTCTTTGCATGATTTGTTTGAGTAAGGTGGTGAATTAAACACAACAATAGATTGAAAAAGAGAGTGAAAGTCTGCCTGTGCATTGAAAAAAAGTGAAAGTTTGCCTACATATTTCCCTGAGTCTACACAGTTTCTTTTTCTCTCTGCATCCGAAATCTCCTTATCCTTTTTCAAATTCTCCTGTAAGAAAGATACATGCAGTAGTAAAGGCCGGCCTGTGTGTGTATGTGTGAAAGAACAAATGTGCATATCTATCTACATGCTGAGAAAAGAACCTATGTCCTTATCCTCTGTTCTGTAGAAAAAAATCTTTCTTTTCAAAAACAGAAAGTCAAATTCAACATGACAACAGTTTAAAACAGGGGAATTATTGCCATTTGATATTGTAAAGCAGCACATGGGAAATTCCTTCTTGGGTTCCAAAAAAATCGAATTCAGCTATCCTCTTTTTCAGTGATTCATTGTTTTTTTTTCCACTTGAGCATTTTATTTTCTAGTTAAAACATAAAAAGAGCACTCAACACCATGCCAGGAGGATTCATAAGGAAAGAACCCTGAAACTCTAGCAAATTGCATGAGCACCCTAAGGTGGTGGACCTTTTTCACAAGAAAAATGATGAGGGAGCACAAGACATTCAAGCAAAGGGCAAAACAGAGGAAGAACATAAGGAAAAAGAGGAATTTAACAAGACTGTTGAGCCTAAGACATAGAAGGAGACAACAACAAGAACAGAGAAGAGAAAAAGGACACAAATTGGAAAGAAAAAGGCCAAGAAAGCCCAAAAGAAGACTGTCACAGCCAAAGTAGGCACCCAGCAAGAGAAAGAAAATACACACCCTGAGATATCAGTGGCACAAGCAAAAACAAGGGGCATATAGATTTCTATAGGAAGAGAAGGAAAAGAACAACAGAAAGAGAAATCCCCTGAAATGTTCGCAAGGGAAGCAGTAGCTGTGCTTGCTGCATTAAGCACACCTACAAAACAAAAAGGAAAAAGAAAAAGGCAAACCTCCATATACTTTAAAGCTAGAAAAAGCACAAGGATCAAAGTGGGCAAACCCCAACCACCATGAAAGGAACGAATTGTCATTGAGGACACACCCACTAAAAAGAAGGAAGAGTCTACTTCCAAGATATCTATCACCTATGAAAGAGGAAGCCTAAAAACCTCCACATGGAAAGAGAAAATTAAGTTGATGGATTCAAAAGCAGTTCTACGGGAAGCTGATACATCTCTATAGGAAACTCTAGCCAAGTTAAAAGAAACTGAGAAATTGGAGGAGAAGGCAGCCAAATAGTCACATGGGGAGAGCCAGGCCAAAGAAATACCTGAACCAACCCCTCAACCTAATTTGGGCTCATATTAAAATATGTTAGAGAGTGGGAAAATCATCCCATAGAAATTTGTGGTACCTTTATTTTTTGAATTAGAAAAAGAGAGGGTCAGAACACACACATGGATGTAAATCGCCAAATCTAAAGGAGTTGAGGACATAGGCCACATGGAGGACAAGCTAAAGGAATTAAGAGGGGAGTTGGCCATGGTGAGGCACATATAAAGTGGCAAAAGAGACCAACTACAGGAAGAGAATGAGCTGCTGAAAAAGCAGTTGCAGCTACTAGAAGTTCATAAGGAAGATAGGCTGTCCATTTTTGGAGGGTAGCAAGCGGCAAGAAGGACCTCCAACAGACAAGGAAACAACCGAGAAACAACAGAAAGAGGGAGAGCTACAATCTGATGTTGAGATGCTGACAAAACTACTGCAAGAAAAGGAGTCTCAAGCAGCAAAAGGAATACAGGTTTTAAAACAACAGTTGCAAGAAAAAGAAGCCCAAATGGCCTGCATGGCCAGCTGGGCAGTAGAAGCCTTACAATGTAGGAAACTTGCTAAATCATATGCATTATATCTTAAAGACCAATTGTTGCAATTTCAAATTAACACATTGGCCTAAAGGGGCACCATTCCATTCTAGAATTACAATCAGTTTATGCATTTGTGTGACAGTAGCTCAGCGGAAGATAAGGCCAAGTTAGCATAATTATATTTACACAACTTGGCACTTCCAAACATGAATCTATGGGACCCAAACACTGCATTCAGAGATCTGCAACTCATGGTCATGGCTTCTTGGTTAAGCCATGAGGAAAAGAGGGCAATAGAAATTCGGAAGATTATGGCCAAGGAGCTAAGTGAGCCACTCATGATCAGGGCAAAACCAGAAGATCCATCAACTCTTATATATTCCCATCGACACCTTGCAGACAACCCTCACATTGCACTGACTATGTTGAAAGGAAATCTTAGGCCATTGCTCACTTTGAAGACATGGAAAGACTGTTTGGTGATAATTGCATTCATGCTTGCACAAGGAGATAGAACACATTGTCCCATAGTCTGAAAATAAGAGAGTACCACTCCCCAACCAGAATGAGCGAGGCTATGAGAAGAGTACCCCTATACAAACAATCAATGTAGAACTTGAAAGCCAATTGGATTGGCCTTAATTTCAACCCTCCACTACTGCTATGTCTATTAGAAGGGGTCAAGGGAGAAGACGAAAAAAGACAATGGGAGGAAGTAGACAGAAAGGCAGGTTTTCATGATAGAGAAGAGGACATCACCTCAGAGGCCTAGGATGTCAGAGAGGCAATCAAAGCAATCAAAGATGATGAACTATATTAGTTGCTCAGAGGATGAGCAACACATTCAGCAGGGGGTGATGATCACCCCCGGAAATGGATAACTATATGGCCTCATTTTGCCTATTATTCTCATTTTATCAACCATTCTTTATAGTTTTATGCATGCTTTTGAATATATTTATGTTAATTGAGTGAATGGGAATAGTCACTTGACCACAAAGTCTAATACGTGCTTATTGCATATTTTTGGACATTTTTGGACCAAGATCAGACATTTATGAGCAGATTGGTAGCCAAATATGAAGAAACAAGGCTGAGGATTTATAGGAGCGTGTCTCCTACACTAAATGACCCCTTCCTCGAGTTCTCCACCATTAGCTCAGAGTTCAACAGCCCACCAAATATGATTTCAAGGGGCAGCCGAGCAGGTCTAGTGAAGTGGTTGATTAACTGTAGTTTTGGGCAGCTAAGCTCCTAAAGTTAACGAGGACTGTTGGGAGTCCTCGTTTGCATAATTAGGAAGGCTTAAAGACTTAGTGGTTTAGCCAATTGATAGTCTATTTTCGCACATTAGTATCAGCACATTTTCGATTTCTTCTTGCAGACAATTGTTGTGATGTAACTATTATTTTTTTATCAATGAAGATGAATCCTGCTTTACACCAGCTCTGAGCTTTCTTAGGAGGCTGTAGCTCTTGGGGTTGGGCCCAACCCAAGTGCCTAGTACCTCCTTTGTGTACTTTTATGTGTTTTTCTTGCATTCAACGAATAATTTCTGTTAGTTAGGTTAAAATCTTGCTCTGTTACTTAGGTTGTTTTTTATGATTAAGATAATTGTTCTTGCGTCAAGTTGATCTGATAGTTTGGTAACAGAAAAGATCCACAAAAGGCTATCAAGCAGTCCTTGATCTCATTTCTCCCTCCTTGGGACCATGAACTGAGACCAAGGCATACTTGCTACCACAAAAACACTTTTTTTGCCTTCCAATGCAATTACTAGTGTTAGATTTTAAGTTGGAAAAGTTGATATCAATTGTGTTTCCATGTTTAGATCTGTTCTTGCTCAATTTCCATAGCTTTCTTGCATGATTTCCTATCTATAAATTTTTGTTCATCATGTTTCTAGTTTTTAGGTCAGATTAGGTCAAAATCGATAAATCTCTATTTTTTTAGTCTTTGCTTGGATCAGTTTTGGAAAGTAATGTGCAGAAAACCTGTAAGAAACTCCAGCATATCCTTCCTCCATAATACAACCTGCTCCAATACTTCACTCAATACTTCTTTCCTGCATTCGCCACACTTTCCCAACTCGCCCTAATTTGTACATTTTTGTGCAACATTGCTTCCTTCATCCTTGAACAGATCCAACCATCTTCATCACTCTTGAGCTTCATCTACTAGATCCTAGACCCCTTAAAATCCTTATCCATCCTTCATTCCCACTTTCCCTCCGTTTTTCCACCATCAACCCTCTAAAAACCACTTTCGGCCTGTTCCTGTAGAACTTCCTGTAGAATTTTCTGTAGATCCCCTGCAACCTCCTGTAGAAGTTCATGCGAGCGGTTTTTCGAGATCTGAGTGCGGTGGAAATCTTTAGAAGGATTCTAGGGACCCCTTGGTCCTCTTCTCACCTTCCCAACCTCCTACAAATGCCCACTCCATTTCCTTTCACCAATAAACCTCTACACAGTAAAAAATAGTTAAAACACATGCATAATAATTCTACATAAAATTACTCAAAAATACAAAAAGATGTTTTTTCAATATTTTCCTTCAGAAGTAGCTTAAACACATGCATTTTACCCTTTCAAGAGTCAATGGCATCCACTTCAGCATCTTTCATCTCTTTTCTTGCACAAGTAGGGTTAGTTGGTAAAACTAGGGTTTGCTAGGGTTTGCATTTCCTTTCAGCTTTCATCTTCTTTCTACAAGTAAACTAGCCTCCCTTGAGTTATATTTCATCCATCACAGTTAAAAGCTTCTTCTAAGAACTCATAGAAGAGTGCTTAAGCTCCTAGCGAACTTGTGCCAGCCGGTCAAGTGACAGCCTGCAGTAAGAGCTAGTACTTGTGCATATACCACCATCGCTTCCAAGTTTGTTACAAACTACCGGGTTGATAAAAGTAAAGTAGGGAGCCCCAGAAGTTGCAACATCATTGCTGCAATACTAGAGCTCACCATCTACAATGGACAAAAAGTCTGAATACTTTCTAACTGACTGACTGATTATTGGTTGGCTGCCTAAAAAAACTGAGGTCGTAAGCCTCTCTATTTATTCATCTGAAGTCTCAACGACTTCCCTCAAAGTTAGGGAGGTACAACTCCCAACGTAATAATAACTTGTCCTTTCACGTTCACTAGCTTGGCTCCCTTCTAGTAGGGAGGATGCGTGTACTTCCACTTGCTTGGCTGTCTTTTAGTACTCCTGATTTGGCTGTATGTACTTTTAGCTGATGGAGGGATATTCGAATGGATGGGCAGTAAATGAGGAGGATTTACCTCCTGTAATTCCACTCTCTTGCCCCATCTAGGTTTTTACCAAGTTCTTTTACCATAGTTCCTTGCTTTTACCTTTTATCCCCACATTTCCTTTCCTTTTATCCTTTATTCATGCATTACATGCACATTAGACCACAAAGCAACATATCCAACTCTAACTCAACTAATAATCAAAATATAATCAAAACTATGCAATAAGTTGTGAGAATAGTTTTTTTGATTAAGCTAGGAGGTGAATTAAGGCCAATTAAGGCCGATATAATTACTCAATGATGAGACTCATCACAAGGGATAGAAGTTGGGGCTAAGCAACTTTGTTTTATCAATCAAAGGAGGCCTCAAGGACCTCGGCCATACCAGAAGGGCATGGAAGGTGCATCCTACTCTTATTACCATCAAAACCAAAATGCAACCTTTCCACCTTGGTACTCTTCCACTCATCTGTCATGTTCTGCACCTTCTTCTTGGCCTTATAGACCTCAATATCCTCTCTAGCCTATCAATCAACCTTTTCAGCCATATGTTTCTGCACATCCTTAGTGGGATAACCCATCACAAGGGTGGAGGCCTCAACTCAACCAACCTCCATTTTTACTACATCCACCTCCATATCAACCATATCTCACTCATCTTGTTTCATCCAAGCAACCTAAGATGCCTACTCAACCCAATTTGAACCCAAATAATAAGCAAGCATAATAGGTCTACAACGGAGAGACATCCTACCCTGCCTATGTTGTGGAGATTCAAGAAATCAACCCCAGGTCTAGAAGAGTGCTCCCAAATAACCAACTGTTATCTTCACCTGAGGATTTTGAAGAGGAAAAGGAAGAGAGTAGTCCTCAAGTAAATCCACCTCCTTATCTAAGATAATTCTCCATTCTAACCAACACACCCCATAAGAGACAGAACTTCTGGGAGAATTGAATCATATGTCAATTAAAATACCCCTCCTCCAAGATATTAAGGTTGTTCCCATCTACAATAAGCTTATCAAAGAGAAATGTTTCAAACACCCTAGGAGGAGAAAAAGGGACACCCCCTCCATCAATGTTATTGGTCAATTTTCTAATTTGATGCTGGAGAGAGTGATTTTCCTAAATATATATACCCTGTAATTCTAGTGGTAGATGTGCACATTGATGGCATCATTGTCCCTCACACCCTTATTGATCTTGGGGCTTCCATCAATGTGATGACTAAATAAACCATGCTAAAACTAAACCTTCAAGGATCCTTGAGAAATACCACTACAGTGTTGCAACTTGCATATAGTTCCATAGTGGCTCCTTAGGGAGTTGTTGAGGATGTAATTGTCTCTATTAACTCCTGGGAGTATCCTACTAACTTGTTGGTTATCTGGCCCAAAACCAAATTCAATGGTTTTCCCCTCATCCTAGGAAGGCCATGGTTAGCCACTGCTAATGTTTACATAAGTTTCAGGGTCAGGAACCTGACCATTAAGAATAAGCATTTGTCCAAATAATTGGTATTGTAACCTCCTTCTCAGCCATCCATTGAGCATTACTTACCCCTATGGTTAGAAGAGGAGAAGATGAAGTGTATCATAAAACATCCCATCCAATATGTACCCTAGATGTTGTTATAGGATGGGGGGAACTTGATGAAGATGACCTCATTGACCAAATCCTTTAGAACCAACCCCCTAATACCATTCCTCATATTGAGCTTGTGAAGGAATCTAAGGGTAATCCTTGGACTAAGTTATGCCTAGTTAACCCAATTCCCACACATGTAAAATTTGTAGAATTTGGTCCATCTAGAACCTTGAATATTAACCCCTCTCTCTCAGCTAACCAAGAAGGGAATTTGTGCAAAATGTTGAGAGAGCACATAGATGACTTTTCTTGGAGCTATAAAGAAATGAACGGGGTGCCTCCTTTGGTTTGTACTCATCACATCTATATTAAGGAGGGATGCAAACTTGTGTTCCAACCTAAGAGGAGAATGAACTCAACCCTCAAGGACATAGTAAGGGAAGAGTTGCAAAAGTTGTTGGATGCAAGGTTCATATACCCCATCATAGATAGTGAGGGGGTTTCCCCTCGATTTTTGGTACCAAAGGAGAATGGGAAGTTGAGGATTTGTGTGGATTATAGTGAGTTGAACAAAGCCACCAAGAAAGATTGTTTCCCTTTACCTTTCATGGATCAAGTTTTATATGATCTTGTAGGGAAGAAGTTCTTCTCTTTCCTTCATGGATTCAATCACTACAATTAGATTCAAATCAGCCCTGAGGATCAAGAAAAAACTACATTCACATGTCCTTGGGGTACCCTTTCTTATAGTGTCCTTCCTTTTAGTTTATGTAATGTCCCTGCTAATTTTTAAAGGGAAGTTTTGAGCATCTTTCCTGTGTTGGTGCATGTCTCTATAGAGATATGCATGGATGAGTTCACTCCCTATGGGTGTGACTTTCTGGAGACTCTCTATAACCTAGGGAAATTCTTGAAGAAGTGCATTGAAATGAACCTATCGCTTAGTCCCGATAAGTGTGAATTATTAATGAATGCAGGGACTATCCTTGGCCATTTGATATGTCAAAAGGATATACAAGTGGACCCAAACATAATTTCCATCATAAAAAGGGTACCTACTCCTCAAAAGCAGAGGGATGTTAAGAGTTTCATGTACTTAGCTGGATACTATAGGATGTTTATCAAGGACTTTAGTAAAGTGGCCTGACCATTGTTTGGATTCCTAGCCAAGGAATTATAATTCTGGTGGATACATAGCTTCCAAGAGGCCCTTGATATCTTGAAAGAAAAATTAACCACTGCACCTATACTTATGGGCCCAAATTGGGCTCTTCTTTTCGATATCCATGTTGATGCATCTGGAAAAGTTGTGGGGGTAGCCTTAGGGAAAATAGATAGTAAATTACCTTATGTCATTTACTTCATTAGTAAAAAATTATCTAAGGATGAATTGAACTATACTATAACTGAGAAAGAACTCCTAGCTGTTGTACACTCCTTGAACAAATTCAGACACTACATCATTGGATTCAAAAATTTTGTGCATACTAACCATGTATCTATCAAATACTTGATGAATAAGCCTGATGTGAATGCTAGAATCATTAGATGGTTTCTATTGTTACAATAGTTTGATTTAGCTCTCATTAACAAGCCGGTAAAAGAAAATGTAGTTGCATATTTGTTGTCTAGACTTGTTTTACGTATAGGTGATGAAGGGATGGTTGATTATCAACTTTCATATGAGAACTTATTTTTTATCTTAGTTCTCTCTCCATGGTTTTCTGACATAGCCGACTACCTAGTTGCTGCAAGATTTCCTCCAAATATGTCATCTAGGGAAAATAACATAATTGTAAGGAAGAACACCTCTTTCACTTGGATTGGGGGAAATCTATTTAAGCTGGGACCAGATTAGATCTTAAGGATATGTGTCACAGAAGAGGAAGTATTTGACATCCTCTCAGCCTATCATGATGGGGCCTGTGGAGGTCATTTTGTTGCGAACAGAACAAATTTCAAAGCTCTACAAGCTAGCTATTATTGGCTCACTCTCCACCAAGATGGAAGAAGGTATACTAGCATATTTGATCAATGCTAGAGGATGGGTAAACACACACACAAGGTTGAAATTCCCTTACAACCCGAGGTTGCCTTGGAGCTATTTGACAAGTGGGACATGGATTTCATTGGGCCAATTGATCCACCATCAGGGAAAAAAAAGTACACCATCGTTTGCACTGATTATTTGACAAAGTGGGTTGAGACAAACGCTATCAAGGCAGCAACAAAAGATAAAGTGGCTAAGTTATTAAGGGAGAATGTGTTCTACAAATTTGGGTATCGCATAGAGATATTCATTGATCAAGGAGCTCAATTCACATAACATCTAACCGAGAATCTATTAAGGTAAAATCATGCCAAAGATAGAAAATCTACTGCCTATCACCCTAAATAAAATCGACAAGTAGAGGTTAAAAATAGGGAATTGGAGAGGGCCCTCACCAAGGTTGTCAACAAAGAGAAGAGGGATTGGGAAGACAAATTAGTGGAGGCCAATTGGGGCTATAACACAACTTGGAAAATAACTACTAGTTTTACTCCATATGTTCTGGTTTATGAAAAGAAATCTCTACTCTCTATTGAGTTTGAGTATAATACTTTGAGAATGGAAGCCCAATTGCAGTTAGATATCACCAAAACACAGAAAGAGAGGTTGATCTAGTTGAATGGATTGGACAATTTCAGACTGTAGTCCCTCCTACACACTGAAGCTATACAATTGTAGAGGAAGGTCTGGCATGATAGGCATATCAAGGACAAAGTTTTTTAGGAAGGGGATTGGACCTTACTATATGACTCTAGGTTCAAGGATTTCAAAGGAAAATTGACGACATGATGGTTATAGCCATACATGATAGAGAAATTCCATGACAATGGAGCTATTCAAATCAGGACCATTGATGGAGAAGGGATTCCCTTACTTGTCAATGGCTACATGTGTAAGGTATACAGAAAAACTATGTCTAAGGAAGAATTCATCAACACCAATAACAAAGAGGTCAATGTGATTGGAAGTTCCATAGCTTCTAGTACACAAAATTTCTAGATATTGTCTTGAAAAACAAAATAATAATAATAATAAAAGGCTTCGATGAAAACCTTTATGAGGCATCTGAGGCTAACTCTTGGGTTGAAAACCTCTATGAGGCAGCCGATGAGTAAAGAATAAAGAAGAAAATTAAAGATCCCCGGGAGAAAACCTCTCTTGAGGCACATAAGGTAGGCATATAGGTTGAAAACCTCTCCTGAGGTAGCCTGTGTGTCATAAAAAAAAAAAAAACCCTGGACATGCATCCACAACATGTATGCTAATTGTTTTTGTCATTTTGCAGGTTTGAAGATAGTGGTGGATTCCATAGCTACATGGTCAACATCCTCAATATTCTCTCCACTTATACCTCCATCCACTTCATATCCACCATCCAAACTCATGTGCTCACCACTCCCCATCATCTCAATAGCTCAAAAATCAAATTTCAACCCCTCTCTCGATTGCTATAGGAAGAACTTGTAATTTCTACAGGAAGGCCCTATAGTGCTACACGAGGGCTCCGAAAAGCTACAGGAGGGTAATTTGAATGAAAGGACCACCAAGCATGACCTTTACAACTATAAAAAAGGTTATCCAATGATGGCCCACCATCTATCCATCATTCATCCATCCTAGTTCACAAAAAAAATAAAAAATTTCATTAAAAACCCTCCACTTTCTCTTACCCTATAAAAATTTCTCGAGAAACACACAGATCACATACTCTCTATTTTCAAAAACCTACACTACTCTCTCAAAGCCCTAGAATCATCATCCAGACCCTTTACATCCTTTCTCATCAACCCCATGAAGTTTGAAGACCCTACAAGAGAAGAAAAGGACTGCTACAGGAAGACAACCTCGTCCTATAACAGCTTGTGCAAACCTCAGAGAAATCCATAATCTCTTTTTTTCCATCAGTATAGGGGGTGATACCAACTCATGAGGAATTATGCAATAGTCATACCACTCCAAGAAGGACTCTCCACCAGCAGCAACACCTTGGACATCAACAAAGGACCTACACACATAGATACAACAACATCCAAATGCCTTGAGGAGTAAAAACAAAAAAATATATACACAGGAAAAGGAAAAAAACAACAATACAACTCCCTTGGTGGTAGTACAAAGGTCTAGCTCCAGCATGCACATCCCTGCATTAGTCGATCACGAGGTAGGCACAGGTATGGAAACCTCTCATCTCCTCCCTATGTGTAAATAGTGGAAAATGTATAAATGTCAAGAGGAGGTATTTTTATAACTTGGACAGTAAACAAAAAGTTATTATGAGCCCTCATACAACATGGAGGTGTCACATCAATAAAGTTAGGATCAAGAAGAGGGGTTGTTTATTAATAGGGATGAGAGAATGATTACTTCAAGTGGGGAAAATGGTCCAAAAGAGGAAACCTCATGTATCTTCCAAGTCATCACGGCTCCAAGCCCAAACCAAAAATGGCATATTATGTACCAGGGCTCAAATCCTCTTTCATTTAGGCTCATTTAAAAATTAGTTAGCGTGAGGATGAGCTTGGGGTTCCATCAAGGAGAGGTGAACCTTGATTTTCCATTTTTATAGCAGGAAGGTACATGAAGCTAAAGGAAGCCACTAAATGCTACAGGAAGCTACAGAAACTACTAAATGAAGACTAAAAGGGTGAAGGAACACTACCAAGGGTTGAATTGGTCTCCAATTTGTTATCTTTATCTCAGGCCATGCGGTAAAAAGTAAGTGCACCCTCTCCTTCATCTGTCCATAACTTGTATTCTAGTCCACCCTAAATTCTATAGGAAATATCATTCAAATTGTGAATTAAAAGAATATTTTTGGCTATTGATTAGAGGGAATATAGAAAATTATCATCAACCAGAGATTTCAACCCTCTATTGCCACTGAATTACACATCAGAGCTATTACAAGAATCATCTCTCCTTCACTTATTGAAAACAATAGAAAAGATATGGGGGTGGGGGGGGGGGGGGGGGGGGGGGGGTGGTTAATAGAAGAGATCATCAGACACTAAAAAAAATCCATATCCACCCTCTTATGCTAGACATTTTTAGAAGACATCAGTGACTATGATTCCTTGAACTATTGAAGGGATATGATGATGACATTACATATGAATTTTCCATGGCCATGAACTCTCAGACATAAGACAGAGCAACCACTGTGGTGAGGGGACTATCTATTTCAATCAGTCCTGATCTAATTAGTAGGGTAACACCCCTACCCCTAGGGATCCAATGGAAAATAGAAGACAAAACCACCAGTGCCATTGCTAAAAATAACGACACTACCAATAAAAGACCTATCAAAGATAAGAATGGAGTTAGGAGGGAAATCCTACCCTATCCCTGGGATGAGGTGGCCTACCATATCCTAAAATACATATCCTGTGAAGGAAGGCTAAGTGTTGTCTATGGCTACCATTTCAGATTACTCCATGAACTAATGTTTCAAGAAGAATTTCCCCCGACTCAAAGACTTAGTGTACCATACTTTCTCCTGTAGTCCATCAGGGACATGAGTCAAAATGTGAGAGAGGGAAAACACCAAAACCTAGGCCTCAAACTCCCACAAAGTCCCCTATCACAATTGAAGAGTCCCCAAGTAGGAAAGAGGAGGTGGGCCCCACTAAAAGAAAAGTTGAAGAGGTCAAATCTCCAGAAAACATATCAAAGACTCCTATATCATATGTAAGGAAGCCCACTAATATATCAAACTCCTTTAAAATACCCAAGACACCTACCACCCTCAAACAAAAATGAAAGGGGAAGCTACAAGAAGAAAAAAGCATGCTACATGAAAAATAGAGCATGCTATAGGAAAAATAGAGTGTGCTACAAGAAGAATAGAGGGTGTTGTAGGAAGGGAAGAATGAGCAACAAGAGGGGTATAAGGTAACACAATAGTACAAGAGGGGGTAGCTTCCCTAAAAACATTTAAGAAGGAATTCCCAGAGCTCCAAGAGCCTAGTCCATAGCCTAGTTTGAGTTCCTATTATAAATTCATTGGACGAAGATTTATTCCCCAAAAATTTGCAATTCCACTTTTATTTGAACTAGAAGGAGAAAGAGGAAGAACCCACAAATCGATGCAGATTGTTATGTCCAAAAAGGTGAAAGATGTGGACCTCATGGAAGAGAAGGTCCTTTAAATGGGAAAAGAGTTGAGTGAGCTAAGAGAGAAAGAGTCCATAATGAGGGAACAACTACAGGTAGAAAATAGATGGTTGAGGGAGAAGCTACAGGAGAAAAAAACCTAACTAGACACAATGGCAAGCCTCTCCATGGAGGCATTATAGTGCAGAAAACCATCCAAGTCTTATGCAATATTTCTCAAAGAGAAGTCGATGCAACTCCAAATCAAGACAGAACATGGATCCATAGAATTTCAAGACTACAAATAATTCATTGGATTATGTGACCAAAGTAGCTTAGAAGAGAAAGAAAAATTCGTTGAGTTCTACATACGTAACCTCACCTTGACGGATATGAATATTTTGGATCCTAATGCAAAGTTGGGGGACATGCAACTAATGGCCCTAGCATATTGGATGTCTAATGAGGAGGCCAGAGCTGAGGAGGTAAAGAAAGTAATGGAAAAGGAAGAGAAGGAACCACTATATATCGGAGTAGAGAAGATAAGCCCAATGGTTGCCATTAGAAATCATAGCATCATCTCCAGTGATGTTGATATAGCACCCAAATACCATAACATCCATGAGCATACCATCTCACATTTTGAAGACACATTCAAGTTATTAAGGACATAAATATAGCAAGCATGCCAGAGAATATGGAATGCCTTACCCCACAGCCTCCAGATTCGGGAGTATCACTCTCCTGAAAGGTTGAGGAATGCATTGGAAAGGACACCCCTATACAAAAAACTCATGCAAAGATTAAAAATCAACTGGATTGGACTCAACCTCGGTCAACCATTACTGCTAGGCTTACAGGAAGGTGGAAATGAAGAATAGGAGAGGAAGCAATGGAAAAAAATTGAAAAGAATGAAGGCTTATATCCTCAAGAAGGAAGACCATCTCAGGAGCCTTGGGATGTTAGAGAGGCCACCCAGGCTATGAAAGATATGGACATAGATGACTGAGTTGATCATAGGATGAGAAACAACTTTAGTAGGGGGGTGATGATGAGGCTAATCAATAGGTATATTATAAGGGTCATAATGTCATCCTCTAGCTTTAAAAATATCTATTTATCACATTTATTTACAATTTTTGTTATATTATGCTTAGTGAGAGGGGTGAAATATATGGTACTATGTCATGTGGCCTAATATGGTTAAAATGTAGGAATTGGAATAATTTTGAGATAATTTAAATGTAGTATCTCAGAGTAGACAATAGGGATATATTCTAGGAGGTTGTCCACCTCTTTAACTCCTTCAATCAGCCAATATCACCACTTTATCTCTCACCAACTCGAAGTCATTGGCAGCCAAGCGTGACGAGGTCATTGGCAACCAAGACAGAGCAGTTCAAGGAAGATCTAGATCCAACTTTCTTGAGTTTTGGGAGACAAGCATCTCTATTTTCTAGGGAGTTGTTGGTAGCTACCCTTTTGTATAAATAAACATGCCAAGGAACTTATTAGGATTGGAAATTTGTTTGCAGCTAAGAAGCTATTGAGCTCAAGCACTTGTTACTTCTATTTTTGACTTGTTATGTGATGTATTTGACATTTCTACAATGATAATGAGAATTTTCTTATTGATCCATCATTGAGTTAGTTTAGATGGCTAAGGCTCTTGGATTTGGGCCCAACCCTAGTAGCTTAGGTCCATCTTATGTAGTCATATTCATTTTTAGCTTAGAATGTTTGCTAGTTGTTGCATTTTAGTAAAACATAATTCCTCAAAAAGCTTGTGATTGTTGCCTCTATCTCATCTCTCTCATGGGATCCTGACTAGAGGAATCTACAATCACAACCTAAAAACACTATGTTGATGATTTCTTCTTTATGTTTTCTTGGAAAGTCTACATTGGTTATCTTAGTTTGCATATAATTGTTGTAGCCTGTTTTGCCCTTGTTTTGACCTCTAATGCAAGTTTGACTTAATTTAGGAGTAGGTTGACCCCCTATCTTGGACTCCATGATCAAAGGTAGTACCTAGGAAATTAAAGTCATCCTTTTTCTTTCACTACACATGAGAATAGCATTAGTTTCTTTATATCCAATCTGGAAAAGTAGAGCATTACTTTATATTCAAGCGTGAATTAGATAGATGATGCATGCAATCTTGAGTTATGAATTGTTATAATAATTTCCTGTTTACAATTGAATTTGATAGCTAGATGCTTGATTGCAATTAGTGTAGTTTCTTTTCTGTAGGTAGTGTTAGCACTCAGAATTAACCTTAAGGTTGAGAAGAGGCAATTCCGAGGTAACCACAAACCAAGCTTTTGATCTGGCATCTAGCCTTGCCAGACCAGATAGGGCTCTCTCTTTGCCAACAAGATGCGCCTACAATAAATGAATTTTAGGCTAGCTATGGAGTGCGGGGATTTGTTTCAAAGGTTTTTGGGTCGAAAACAGCAAGAGAAAGGACCATTGGGCTATGGAATCGATGCTAGTTTCTGCTGGAAAACTTGGGGCAAAATAAGTGCAATGTATAGCCAGATAAAATATTGCAAATTTGAGAAGAATAGGAGAGAAAGCTCGCTTCCCTGCAGGCATCAAACAAAGGATGTATTTGTAGTAGCAGTTTTAGACGAATGAGAAACACAGGGTTGCTCAGCAGAGCATCTAACTAAGGATGGATTCTGCAAAGACAACCACTACATTTAACTTCAAAATCATCATGAAAGGAGAATCATGTACACATGAATTCCTAACAAATCTCTTAGATAATGTTGTAACAAGGTAGAAGAACAAAATATGTAAGTGAAATTATACTAGACATTAACACCGTGATGGATCCCAGGTCCAAAGGGCATAAACTGCTTTATTAAAATAATATTCAAGAGAAACTTTCCACAGTCCCAAGCAGCCACTCTCTGCTACAAAAATCGAACCTCTATATTTTAAAAATAATCCTATATATACTAAAGTACAAATCTATTTTTATTTCCTCAACATAGGAAATAAAAAATAAAAAATAAAATCCTATCATAAAACTCTATTATAAACTAAACAATATTATAAACTCTCGTGAACTATGGAAAATAGGGTTGTTTTGAAAACCAAAATCAGTAAATTTTGGTCATGATATGCTTCCTTTAAGGGTGGAATTTCCACAAAATCTGCCCTTTGACTGCAACCTTGCAACTTCCTGCACGGATTTTGGAGTTAGTTGATCAACCTGCTGTTCTTGCTTCCCCAAAAAATGGAACTAAAGATCTTCCTGCTCATTTTGTAACCATTTGACAAATTGTTTCCACTTTTTCACTAAATGCTTTTGGAGATCTAGAAATGATGGATTTTGAGCATGATTCTCATCGAATGTTAGAGATACTGGGAATCAACTCCTAGATGGCACTTCTTTAATCATACAATAAGCTCCTCCAAAACCTCCATACACAAAATCTATAAATTATAGACTTCAAAAATGTATCCATGGCATCCTCCATGATTTCCTTTTCTACCTCACTGTCCTATCGATGAGCTTACTAGGACTTCATTTTAACTATAATCACCTTGTTCACTCTAAACACCAGTTTGAGAAATCATACAACAAACAAAAATGCATCCATGGACTTTCATATACCTCAGCACTACGTTGAGCATATCACCACCAACATTATCGAAATAGATGTCGATACCATCTGAAAAATGCTCTTTTAAAGCCACCTCCAAGTCATGCTCCTCCTTATAGTTGAAAGCATCATCAAAACCTAGTTTACAGTTCAGCAAATTAACCTTCTCTTTATTACCCGCACTCCCTACAACATAGCAACCAATCAACTTTGCAAACTGCCCAACAAGTTGGCCAACAACTCCTGAAGTGGCAGAGACAAAAACACGCTCCCCCTTTTTAGGATAGAAAACCTCAAAGAATTCAACATAAGCAGTAAATGGATGTCACACACATGGGCTACACGCAGTGCTAAACCCAGAAGCACAACGTCCCGGTGCTACGCGCAGTGCCACAGTGGTATGCACAATGCCACTTAAATTGTCTTGGCTTTCGATTTTGACTTGTGTGTGTTTTTATTGTGGCTGTAGGGGCGCGTGGAGTTAGAAGCTGAGCATTTGATATCGTGGAGTTTGCAGTAGGCCAAATTTCATAATAGTAGGAACTTTAAAGGTGGCCATCTTCACTATAGTTGAAACAGGAACAATTTCTGAAAATGACGTTACACCCACAACAATTGTTGCTCCTGCACCGACTACTACCACATGTTGTCCTCCAAGCACATTTCTTCTCTTTGGATCATCCCCTTCAGAAGCATCATCGAAAGTATCAGATATAAAATAATTATCGGCTTAGTCAGCCACATCTAGGGGCAAAGAAATATTTCAATAACTTCTAATTCCATCCAAGCTACTACCGTCGACAATTGCAAGTATTGTTCCAAAACCTTTAGCCAGTTATTTTAGAGCTTGGGCAAACAGAGAATTGCACTTGTCTTCATAAGGAAGCTCATAGAAGTTTGCATATTTAGGGATCTTTTTCTCTTGTTTAAGAGGACTACGTGCCTTAGAATTCAGAGCAACTCTGAGTCCCTCAACAACAATCTGAAACTTGTTAACATAAGATAACACTTTGCAATCCACCTCTTTGCTCTTCTCCACCTCCAGAAGCATCTTCCAAACACAAACTAATGCCCTTTCTAGGGCAGGAATATTGTTAATCATATCATGCAAATCTACACGTAACAAATAGAAAGAATGTGCAAACATAGGCATTTGATCCACATCATGGAAGTCACAACCTGCAGAAGAAGAGGCAGAACTTGTGGTGGAAGCACAACTTGATCCTGAATCCAGTGCCAATAAATTTTGCGATGTGAAAGCCATTGATGAGGTTAAATCCTTTAGAGAAAAAGAGTGAAGTGGACTGGCTAAGATATGCCTATTTGAGCCCATGGGAAAACTTGAAACCATGTCCCCTGGTGATAGTGTCATTTTTCCCAAAAGGCCATTGTCCTGAGATATCTCTGCCAAAGGTTTTATGGCACTTTTATTTGGTATATCCTGCTTGGAATCATGTTCACTATTAGTGCCTAATTCACCGCCTTAACCATTTCAATTTTCCAAGTTTCACGAGGAACATTGGTGATGTTCTCACATCCAGTTGCAGTGACAATTACATCACTTTCAATCCACACTCCTCCAAACTTCTGGAACCTTGCAATAAGTTGCTTGTTAAAGAAGAATGATGTGTCTGGATTAACCATTGTTGGAACCAATTTTGCATCAATGAAGTAGCATCCTGGTTCAACTGTGACAAACATTCCTTCCTAAAAAACATGAACTGATCGAAATATTCTCAGCCTTGGTTCTTTGATCTGGATGCCGAAATTCGAATTGACTAGTTGCAAAACCTTCTTCTATAAAAACTGACACCAATTTTTCTTGTGTGTGTAAGAGCTACCTCAAAGTATTTGAACAACTTTCTTCTATACTTCTTCTCGAAATGTCATCTAACTTGGTTGGACACGGAGAACTCAACTCTGGTTGAGTTGCACCACTATTATCATTAATGCTTCTTAGAAAATTTCCTTCACATCCACCCAACACAGGTGAACAACCTAATGCTTGAATCTATGCTCCTTTATTTCCCTCATTTGAATAAAAAATTTGTGCTTTCTTCAAACTGTTATATTTATTCCCTGTACTAGACTTTAGGACCACAGAATCGAACTGCTCAAGTAAAGCTCCAAACTATTGTTTATCCAAAACTTGCCTAGAAGATGAATCAGAATACAAGAATCCATTTTCATTCCTCTCTTTTACAGCTATAGGACTTTGAGCAACACTAATACCAGCCGAAGTGGGAAGCAGAAGAGACCTCCCACAACCAAACTGCAAAAGACTTGCTATCAGCCATTTTGTCTGATCATTCAAAACCCTTAGTTGTTTTTCTATTTCAGAAAGAATTTTCAAGGCTCGTTGCTGTCTCTTTAACTCTTCTTTTGTTAAAGCATGCCTATGGAAGAAAGTTCCCTTGTGCTTAGCATATGCAAGCTTGTAGCTACTGGCAGGAATATCCATGGTGAGAGTTACTAGTTGAGACATTATTGTCATTGGTTCAATACCAAAATCCATCAATTCATTCATCAATGATGTCATAAGAGAGGGATCTATTTTATATTAACACCAAGAGGAATATGAAAGCCATATTTAGGCATATTTAGACACAGAAGTGTATCTGCTTCAATGGAAGCACCAACCACTACACATTTACTACCTGTCAATTTTGGAAACTGCATAGGGATAAGAGTTGTTGGTTCTAGAAATCATCTAAGCAGTTTCATCTATCACCACTCTACAACCACATCCTGTGAATCTTTCCTTTTTCATACACAGGAGCCAATCACTCAATTGATCATATCCCTTGATCCGGGAGCCGGTTTTGGAGTGCGATATGCCGTTGGAAAGCTATTTCCGAGCTGCTTTTGATGGACACACTTATGACATGTATTTTTTTTTTCTGAAAATCATGTGCAAAACATCTAATAAAATAGACATAATAAGAGACCCATTTTTATCATTGAAGGAAGGCCAAAGGATTGGCTCTAACAGTGGCACCATCTAGGATGGTAGCTCATTGGAGGTGCCAAGAACCATAGATCTCTAGGAACATGTAAATTAGCCCCTCATCCATTGGGAAATACAGTCAAACAGCTGCAAACCCAAAAAAACTTATACCAATCGATAAAACATACACATACTGCAACCTGTACATAGACAAATACCGTAAACTGAAATGTTGCCTTGGGCAGCTTATTTACTTACAAATCTACCTACTCTGATGCAAAATCAATAGATGAAGTGATGTCGTAATGCCAGATCAACCAATCAAGTAACTGTGACAAGGATGTTGCTTGGAAGTGCTTGAACCAGGATGCAACTGGAAATGATGACAGCCATCCATGCACAAACTGAATTTGGCTGTGTGAAAGACAATATGACTTATCATTCAAACTAAAAAAATACTCCATATATGCAACAATAGGATCAAAGAAACTAGACTCTGTTTGCTGCCCTAACTCCTCAACATAGAACTCCAACTACAAATTTTCAATGCAAGCATCCATGAACAACCCTATCGTTTCTTATTTTGAAGGAGGGAAATTTTCCAAGAACTTTTTGGGATCTCAGAATTCATGTGGTTTAATTTGAACATCTAATAGTTCAATTTCCTTTTCTAATCTTTCAGCAACTAAACCAAGAAAATAATATTTACTTTCAGGTGTGAGTTGGCTGGATTTCAAACTAAGAAACATTGATGTTGAAAAACTCTAATCAATCTGAAATTTTGCTAACTCACCCCTTAAAGTCAATAACATTTCACTAGATAATGGATTTTCCACATACCCTATCATCGGTGATTACCATCAACGTTCTGAAATCTGCATTATGGATTCGTTTGGTAGTGAAGTTGCTTTGAAACTTTGAAGGTTGGGATCTTGAACAATGGAGTCGTCAGGTAGATGATTTCAGCCTTCATATGTGTCTAACTATTGTCCACCATCAACAATTAAATCTGCAACTTGAACGATCTTTCCTGGAGAACATTTGTCACCTTGTCCCTGGCAACGATGCCAATATGTTAGCACTCGGAATGAACCTCAAGGCTGAGAAGAGACAATTCCGAGGTAACCACAGACCAAGCTTTTGATCTGGTATCTAGCCATGCCAAACCAGAGAGGGCTCTCTCTTTGCCAACAAGATGTGGCTGCAATAAATGAATTTTAGGCTAGCTATGGAGTGCAGGGATTTGTTTAAAATGTTTTTGAGTCGAAAATAGCAAGAGAGGACCATTGGGCTATGGAACCAATGCTAGTTTCTGCTGGCAAACTTAGGGAAAATTAAGTGCAATATTTAGCCAGATAAAATATTGCAATGTGAGAAGAATAGGATAGAAATCCTGCTACCCTGCAAGCATCAAACAAGGGATGGATCTGCAGTAGAATCTTTAGACGAACGAGAAACACAGGATTGCTTAGCAAAGCATCTAACAAAGGATGGATTCTACAGAGACAAACACTACATTTAACAACAAAATCATCATTAAAGGAGCATCATGTACATATGAATTCCTAACACATCTCTTATATATGTTGTAAGAAGGTAGAAAAATAAAATATGTAAGTGAAATTACAGGAAAAACATACTATACATGAACATCGTGATGCATCCCAAGTCCAAAGGGCAGAAACTGCTTTATTAAAATAATATTCAAGAGAAACTTTACAAAGTCCCAAGTAGCCTCTCTTTGCTGCAAAAATCGAACCTCTATCTTTTAAAAATAATCCTATATATACTAAATTACCAATCTATTTTTATTTCCTCAACATAGGAAATAAAAAATTAAAAATAAAATCTTATCATAAAACTCTATTATAAACTAAACAATATTATAAACTCTCGTGAACTATGCCAAATAGGGTTGTTTTGAAAACCAAATCACTGAATTTTGGTGAAGATATGCTTCCTTTAAGGGTGGAATTTCCACAAAATCTACCCTTTGACTGCCACCTTGCACCTACCTGGACGAATTTTGGAGTTAGTTGATCAGCGTGTTGTTCTTGTTTCCCCAGAAAATGGAAGTAAAGATCTTCCTACTGATTTTGTAACCATTTGACAAATTGTTTCCAATTTTTCACTAGATGCTTTTGAGAATCTAGAAATGGTGGATTTTGAACATGATTCTCATCGAATGCTAGAGATACTAGGAATCAACTACTAGCTGGCACTTCTTTAATCATACAATAAGCTCCTCCAAAACCTCCATATGCAAAATCTATACACTATAGATTTCAGAAATGTATCCATGGAATCTTCCCTGATCTCCTTTTCTCCCTCACTGTCCTATCGATGAGCTTACCAGGACTTCATTTTAACTATAATCACCTTGTTCACTCTTAACACCAGTTTGAGCAATCATACCACAAACAAGAATTAGACCATGGACTTTCATATTCCCCAGCACTGCATTGAGCATATCACCACCAACATTATTGAAATAGATGTCGATCCCATTTGAAAAATGTTTTTTTAAAGCCACCTACAAGTCATGCTCCTCCTTATAGTTGAAAGCATCATCAAAACCCATTTTATGTTTCAACAAATTAACCTTTTGTTTATTACCCACACTTCCTACATCATAGCAACCCATCAACTTTACAAACTGCCCAACAAGCTGGTGAACAACTCCTGAAGCAGTAGAGACAAAAACACGCTCGCCCTTTTTAGGAGAGAAAGCCTCAAAGAATCCAGCATAAGCAGTAAAGGGATCTCACACCCACGGGCTATGCACAATGCTAAACCCAAGAGCACAGTGCCACAGTGCTATGCACAACGCCACTAAAATTGTCTTGGCTTTAGATTTTGACTTGTGTGTGTTGTTGTTGTGGTTGTAGGGGCGCATGGAGTTTGAATCTAAGCATTTTAAATCCCGGAGTTTGCAGTAGGCCAAATTTCATAATAGTAGGAACTTTAAAGGTGACCATCTTCACTATAGTTGAAACAAGAACAATTTTTGAAAATGAGGCTACACCCACAACAGTTGTTGCTCCTGCACTGAATACTACCACAAGTTTTCCCCCAAGCACATTTCTTCTCTTTGGATCATCCCCTTCAGAAGCATCATCAAAAGTATCAGATATAAAACAATTGTCAGCCAAGTCAGCCATGTCTCAGGGAAAAGAAATATTTCAATAACTTCTAATTCCATCCAAACTACTGGCATCGCCAATTGGAACTACTGTTCCAAAACCTTTAGCCTATTTTTTTAGGGCTTGGGAAAACAGAGCCTAGAACTTGTCTTCATAAGGAAGCTCATAGAAGTTTGCATCTTTAGGGATCTTTTTCTCTTGTTTAAGAGGACTACGTGCCTTAGAATTCAGAGAAACTCCAAGTCCCTCAACAACAACCTGAAAATTGTTAACACGAGATAACACTTCGCAATCCACCTCTTTGCTTTTCTCCACCTCCAGAAGCACCTTCCAAAGACAAACTAATGCCCTTTCTAGGGCAGGAAGATTGTTAATCATATCATGCAAATCTACAAGTAGGTAATAGAAAGAATGTGCAAACGTAGGGATTTTTCCGCATCACAGAAGTCACAACCTGTAGAAGAAGAGTCAGAACTTACAGTGGAAGCACAATTTGATCCCAAATCTAGCGTCAATAAATTTTGCGATGTGAAAGCCATTGATGAGGCTAAATCCTTTAGAGAAGAAGAGTGAAGTGGATTGGCTAAGATATGCCTATTTGAGCCCATGGGAAAACTTGAAACCATGTCACCTGGTGATAGTGTCATTTTCCCCAAAAGGCCAATGTCTTGAGATATCTCTGCCAAGGGTTTTATGGCACTTTTATTTGGTACATCCTGCTTGGAATCATGTTCACTATTGGTGCCTAATTCACCACCTTAACCATTTAAATTTCCCAACTTTCACTAGGAATATTGGTGATGTTCTCACATCCAGTTGCAATGACAATTACATCACTTTCAATCTGCACTCCTTCAAACTTCTGGAACCTTGCAATAAGTTTCTTGTTAAAGAAGAATGATGTGTCTAGATTCACCATTGCTGGAACCAATATTGCATCAATGAAATAGCATCCCGATTCAACTGTGACAAACAATAGTTCCTGAAAAACATGAACTGTTCGCAATATTCTCAACCCTGGTTCTTTGATATGGATGCCAGAATTCTAATTGAACGGTTGCAAAAACTTCTTCTATAAAAACTGACACCAATTTTTCTTGTGTGTGTAAGAGTTGCCTCAGCATTCTTCTATAGTTCTTCTCCAAATGTCATCTAACTTGGCTAGACTTAGAGAACTCAACTTTGGTTGAGCTGCACCACTATTATCATTAATTCCTCTTAGAAAATTTCCTTCACATCCACCCAACACAGGTGAACAACCTGATGCAAGAATCCATGCTCCTTTATTTCCCTCACTTGAATACATAATTTGTGCTTTCTTCAAATTGTTATTTTTATTCCCTACACTAGACTTTAGGACCACGAAATCCAACTACTCAAGTGAAGCTCCAAACTACTTTTTATCCAAAACTTGACTAGAATATGAATCAAAATACAAGAATCCATTTTCATTCCTCTCTTTTACATCTACAAGACTTTGAGTGACACTAATACCAACCGAAGTGGGAAGCAGAAGAGACCTTCCACAACCAAACTGCAAAAGAGCTGTTATCAGCCATTTTGTCTGATCATTCGAAACCCTTAGCTATTTTTCTGTTTCAGAAGGAATTTTCAAGGTTTGTCGCAGTCTCTCTAACTCTTATTTTGTTAAAGCATGCCTGCGGAAGAAAGTTCCCTTGTGCTTAGCATCTGCAAGCTTCTAGCTACGAGCAAGAATATCCATGATCAGAGTTACTAGTTGAGACATTAATGTCATTGGTTCAATACAAAAATCCATCAATTCATTCATCAATGATGTCATAAGAGAGGGATCTATTTCATAGTAACACCAAGAGGCATATGAAAGCCATACTTTAGGTATATTTAGACACAAAAGTGTAGCTGCTTCAATGGAAGCACCAACCACTACACATTTACTGCATGTCAATTTTGGAAAATGCATAGGGATAAGAGTTGTTGGTTCTAGAAAACACCTGAGCAGTTTCATCTGTCACCACTCTACAACCACATCTAGTTAATCTTGCCTTTTTCATACACAAGAGCCAATTACTCAATTAATCATATCTTCTGATCCGGGAGCCAGTGTTTGGAGTGTGATATACCGTTGGAAATATCTTTTCGAGCTACTTCGGATGGACACACTTATGACATGTTTTTCTTTGCTAAAAATCATGTGCAAAACATCTAATAAAATAGACATAATAAGAGGCCCATTTTGACCACTCAAGGAAGGCCAAAGGACTGACTCTAATAGGTAGCATATATTTGGTGTTCTTTCATGAATTTATCAATAGAATTTCCAAGTTGGTACCATCTACAAGTAAGATTTGAAAAACATTTAATTTTTCTACATTAAAGATATCTTTTGAATTTGACTTTAAGTAATTAGTTTCCCCTTAGTCTACTAGAAGAATGATTTTGGAGCCCTAATGATAAAATTACCTAGTTGAGCGTGCCATGAGTAGAATTCCATGTAATGTGTATATAGCACTGTCCCCTTGAAGTTTGTATGAAAACCGAGTTCATAAATAGAGTTGAGGAACCCCTGGGAGATGTAGAACTCTTGGTGCAATACTAGGGGTCACCAGTATTTCCTCTAAAAGTGAAGATTCATTTCCTTAAATATGGAAATAAATGATTTAAAATTATGAGCATCCACATAGTAATCATAACATTTGAACAATCACATCTAGATATTAAATTAAAAACCAAGAAGTGATTGGTTCTTGGTAGTTTACAAATCCTCCTCCTTTTTCAACCATGTTGTCTTTCCAAAAAAATTGTTCTCCTTCTGCTAAAAAATTCACAAAAGGAACTTATTCTATAGTAATTTTTGGTTTCTCCACATTATTTTTACTACTATTAATAAAAAATATTATGTATGAAATTCAAGAAAATATGTTTTCAACAATTCCCCTTAGTTGATCCCCTTGCCATGTGTTTTTTTCCTACTTTAGTTCAAATAAGATTTCCTAATTCTTTGGAATCTCCCTAGCAATGGCACCAAAAAATGATAAGCTACATAAAAAGCCTACTTAATATGGGAAAAGGTCTAATCTACTTGCTCATTTTGTTATCAACCTATGGTTATATATTCTTATGAGATGCTTGTGCAATGTATATTCAAGATTAAGGTCTCTTGTTTACACTAATTAATTTTGATGTTTTTTTATTGTGTAGAATATAGCTTATTCTAGTTCAAATAAGAAATTGAAAGCTAAATATATCTAGATAAGTCCTATTCAAAAGAGTGCAATTCAATATATGAAAAATTTATCTCTAGGTTAGTGAAGTTTTATAAACTACACAAGATACACCAAAAATCTAAGAAAAATACAAAGAATTCTACCGTTATTAGAATAGGACCAAAGATGATTTTATGCTATAGATATATAACATAAACTATAATATGAAAAAACTTTTAACAATTTCTACAAGTACTCTACCATAAAATAATTACATAGGAAGGATTTTTTCATATGATCATTTAATTACAGAGTTAGTATTACTCTTGTAAGTAAGAATAAATAGCTAATAAAAAATAGTGCCTAAGCCAAGAGAGAGGGCCCTTCCTCCTCTAGAACATGACACTAGAAATATCTAGAGCACTAGCTTTGTCTTAATCTAACAAATAAGCAAGATAATTTTTATTCAACAATTTTATCCCTTATGAGGAGTGTTACTCCTTTATTTATACATAGGTATAAGATATAGGTTATAATTTTTTATAACTATTGAGTTATCTACTTTAGGAATCTATAGAAATAGATTTCTATTTTAAAGATTACATTCATAAGTTGGTTCCATCATCAAAAAGATAATTACGTGATTAGAAAATTTGTGTGTACTTTCTTAAAAAAAAATCTTCATTGCATGACCTTTTATTGACACTTATATTTTCATGTGAAACATGAACAACAATACTTCACCAATCTATCAAAATAAACAAGAAGCAAATAACTAAGAAGAAATAATAACACAATGCATGATAATGGAGTTTGTCTACTATGCAATACATCTCCGAGTCCTAATGCGATGATGATTATGATTTGAATTTGATCAACGGATTCAAAGGGACAAATTGCCACTTATGTGAGAGTGTCCATTTCTGCCACTTTTGTGAGAGATCTTTTATTTGTCTTGTTAAAGGAGGAGTCTTTGCATGTGAGAGTTCTTTGTAGAAGAACATCTCTTTCGAGAGACATTGTCACTCGATATGAGAGATCCATCCTTGTGTTGACGAATATTTTCCATGTACTCATTATCTTTTGTTGAGACCAATGAAGCGTCCTCCTCACCATTGACCTAGACCCCAAAGGCATAGTCCACATTAGACAAACTTTTTTATCACGTGTTGTCTTATGATTTCTCCATGGTTATTTGTTTCTTCTTTATGTTGATGAATTGGTGAAATATTTCTTAGAAATGTATTTATCATGTTTCACATGAAAATATAGGTGTCAGTAAAAGGTCCTGCAAGTGAATATTTGTTTTTAAGAGTGTTCACAAAAAACATCAGATCAAGTGGTATCAGAGCTTCCTATAATAATTTAGAAAGCAAGCTCTAAAATTGGCGATTCCTTGGATATTAGTTGTTTATATGATTATCTTTAGCATTATTTGTTATTGCTTCAACCCACTACTCTTTATTTGGATAGTGTGAAAACCATTCACCTTGAAAGCAAAGGAAAGTTTGAACAAGATAGTCATGCAAAGAAGACAATGATGACAAGGAAAAAGGAAGGAAAACCCTCTTGCATTCATTGCGAGAAAGAGGGGCGTGAGGAGGAGAATTATTGGAAGTTGCTTATGGAATTGAAGCCAAAGAGGAATGGAAGAAAAGGGAAATAGAAGATGGTTGATACCATGCAATAATACCATGAATTTGATTCAGAAGATGAGGTGAAGGTCACAACTCTTAGAATTGTAGGTGATGGACCATATGAATTATGTTCTGATTCAGATGAGGAGACAAACATTGCAGCAGGCATTGTGCCAATGAGAAGAGAAGCAAAGAATGGAACTTAAGAAGATAAACCAAAGCATTCAGACATAGAATGTTGAACTAAGGATACTCTTAGGAGAAGCAGAAGAGGAGAATCCGAGATTGTAGCTTCAACTATGATCCATGTAAGAGGCCTTGGAAATGTTGAAGCACAATCAAGGCTTAGAGAAGCCATTATCACCCACTTCAAAATCAGCTATTGAGGTAAACAATAATTCTTTAGTTTCATGTTTTCATTATGATAATGATTTTGGTGCTTTTGAAAAACACACCACAAGGATTGGTTTGAATCTCATGAAGAAGATGGTATATGAAGGCAAGGTCATAGGAGCTAATGGCCAAGGAATTGTGAATCCCATCCAAGTGGTGGAATTACCATGATATGCAGGATTGGGCTATGTTAGAAAGGAAGATACAGGACAAAATTCAAGAGATAAGTCTGAGACAGTGAAATTTGTTGAGAGAACATCACCACCTTCTAGTGAGCATTCCAAAGGAAGAGCTAAGGGAGGATCTCCTCACCAGATTTGCACCAAAACTAACCCTTCAAGGAAGAAGTTCAAGAAAGTATGGAGGAAGAAAAACCATTGGAACCATTGCAATAAGAGAGGACATTAAAGAGATACACATTGGAAGCTCCATCCAGAGTTGCATACCAAGAAGGGCAAAGAAGCACCTATGAAGGAACTTGTCAATGAAGTTGTTCAACAAGAAAGCTAGCTACAGGAAAAAGACCCTTTAACATAGTTAGGTAATAAATTGGTAGCCTTTTTAACTAGTTAAGCATGGCCACATTTGTAAATCACATGTTACATTTATTTGTAAATGTGATAAATAGAGAAAATCACTTGTATTAGAAACATAGTGATATTTTGGCCTTTTAGTTGGATAACATGGGTACCTATTTCTATTGTAAACTTGACCATGAGTGTGTTATACACTCTTGAAAAATATGGGGTCTCCTTGGGTCTTGTAAATTGAAGATGTATTAGAAGCTATGGGTCTGCATATGCATACAGGTGTCAATTTCATCATTCAAATTTTTGAATTACAAAGGTGAAGGAAACATAAGGTTACCTGTCAGAGGCATCTATTATGTAGATGAAGATTACAGTCATGTTTATGCTTTTGGATGACCAAAATCTATTTAGTGGGGAGGAATGTTCCAAGTGGCTCTCTGAATCCTCAAAAATAAATTTGCCCAAAATTTAATGGGAACATGGCCAAGTTGTAGTGCGCATTATTACGATTCCACTAGCAAAAATGTCACTCAAATCCGAGTACGTATGACCAACTTATGATAGCCGGAAGTTCATAAGTCAAAGTAGGAAAGTGGGACCCATAAGGAATACATGGTAGTTAACTAGCTTATTATCCAATGACACATGGAACTCCACCATTGGCTCCTTTCCCTGCAGAAAAGAAAAAAAACAATATATTAGAAGCACATCATATAAAAGATATTTCATAAAAGAAAAGAAAACCATAAAAAAACCATAGAAAATATGGTTATATAACCATCACATTAAATATCATATTGTTATATAAATTCCAAATACATAAAAATTGAAACCAATGAATAGTTAAAAAAATAATTTGTTATGGTTATAAGCCATGCTTGTTATATAACCCAAAACTGAGGCATATTAAATTCAGTGTGTCATATTATGGGAGTTGGTTATATATCATGTTATGTAAAATGAGAGTTTTTAATAAGCATATATAAATAGCTTGACAAAATGTTTTGTAAAACGACGAAATCAAGGTGGCCCACAAGCTTAACCCTAGGACATCCAACCCAACGACATTCATTAAATTGACTTTCACCAACTAATTTCCCAACAAACATGTTCTTTGTAACCTTTGTTGTTGATTCCATATAAAATATTTTTTTATGTCATTCACTAGAGCGAAGGTTGAATGAGAAGAGGAACAAAGAGACCAATGGAACGTCAAGCATGGGGAACCATGAGCATGCATGCAGTATGATATTGGAATATTTTTGAAATATACTTGCAGGAGAATTTGTGAGGAATCTTGTAGATTTGCTAGAGGCCTAGATTTGACAATATGATAATGGTGTCAACTTTATACTCAAATTTCATGATTTTTCTCAAGGGATGGTGCAATCCTTTTTGGCATTTGAGGAGCTCATTTTCAAGCCATCATCCAATTAGGAGGCATAATGATGCATTTGGGCCACTTTGCTTGTTCTTATTCTGGTGAAAGGATGGATGTATGTTGCAGGTTATGGTGATCTATGTATGCTGCAGTAGGACAATGAGATCTGAATCTTTGCGGGAAATTCATCATTTTAGCCATTGCATGAAAACCAAGATGGTTTAGTGATGAATGAGGGTCATGATGACAATTTTCGAGAAAGTTTTCATGTTTACAACCATTGGTCTCATAATTTTTATATGATTATGATGATGATGAGTATGATTTGAATTTGATCAATGGATTCAAAGGGACCCATTTCCACTTATGTGAGAGTTTCCATTTATGCCACTTTTGTGAGATATCATTTCTTTGTCTTGTTAAAGGAGTCTTTGTGAGTGGGAGTTGTTTGTAGGCCAACATCTCTTTGGAGAGACATTGCCACTCAAGATGAGAGATGCATCCTTGTGTTGACGAAGATCTACCATGTACTCATTATCTTTTTTTGAGACTAATGAAGCGACCTCCCCACTATTGACCCAGGGCCCAAAGATGTAGTCCACACTAGAGGAACTTTGTTATCATGTGTTGTGTTATGATTGTTCCATGGTTTTTTTCTTCTTGTTTATGTTAAAGGGTTGGTGAAGTATTTCTTTGAAATGTGTTTCTCATGTTTCACATGAAGTATAAGTGTCAATAAAAGTCCTACAAATGAATATTTTGTTTAAGAGTATTCACAAAAAAAAAAAGGATCATTATGTATATATTGCCTTTTAAGCTACAAAATTATGACATTTTCCATTAACCATTTATTTTAATACAAAAAAGCATCTTTAAAATAATATCAATTATGTATTAATAGCCCTAGATTATAGTATCTATGATTATCCTTGAACTATTGTGTTGAATGAAGAACCATAGTGTGTTCAGTTGTGCATTAATGCTTACATTATTGATGTGTATAGTAGTGTGTGTGGATGTTATGTGGTTGGTAACTATGTGATCTATGCTTAAATAATGTACAATTGGAGGTCCATACCAGTATCTAAAGTAATTCTACATAAAATACCCTTACAAAAATCAAACATAACATTAGTTTCAAACATTAGTAAAATTTATAAAACCTTAAGACTAATCTTCTATGGTGATTCATAATTAATAGAAACCCTTGAGAGAAGCACAAAATCACCTTCTCTACTCCTATATCTATATATATATAATATATATATAAGATAAATATATATTATATATAATATATATATATATATATATATTATATATAATATATATATATATAATATATATATATATATATATATATATCTATATATATCTAATATAATATATATATATATATATATATATAATATTATATATATAATATATATATATATATATATATATCATTATGTGGATATGAAAGTATTATGGAAATTATAGCGTTTGAAACAAAAAATTGTGAGAGGGAAGAGAAAATGGTGGATAAAGGATGTAAATATATTCCCAAATATGATCTTTTCATATGATTCAATGAGAACTTATGCTACAACCTATGATTTGAGACTCTAGATCAAGAGTCTAAATAAGTGAAATTGCAACTAATGCATCCTCTACAACTTATGATGCTCTACCTAACTCTTATACTAATAAAGTTATTTCACTTTTACAAGCTTTAATTTTGATGGAGAAATGAGTTTTGGTCCTATCAATATTACAAGAGACACCTTTTTATTATGGTGCTAGTGGCTAATCGTGATTTAAGCCCTTTTCATTAAGCATTGTATGGTCTCTAAAATCGGTTTGATACTCACTATACAAAATACAATATGATGGGTGGGTGGGTGGGTGGGATGGGGTGGATCCTAAATAGAAGATTAGTATGGCTAAGTGATTGGAGAGAGAGGAATTCATCCATTTTGATAATGAATACAAAAACTAGCCCCCAATTAGGTAGTCTTAACCAATTGATAAGATCGAAATTTAAATTCAAACTAAATAAGATGTTCCTAGCTAATCTAGAACATGACAAAGGGATGTTGGTTCCAATGTAGAAATACAATAGTAGTTGTTATCAAAAGAAGGAAATCATTTTTTCCCTAGAATAAAGCAATGTCCGACATTGAAGACAAGGTAAAAGATGGGAAAATATCCTTTAATCTCACCACTATAGCTTCATCCATAGAAATATCTTTCATATTTGTTTCTTGTAAACTGCACCGTTGATCATATGTGCCTGAAATTGAAACCAAAACATAAAAAACCATTTCACTCAATTGCTTTTATAAGTAAAATAAAATTTCATATTATGTATAAATATGTAGAAGAAAACAAGAAAAAACATTAAAGTGTGTGGATGGGAGCTTCCTAAATTGAAATTTAAGATATAAACTATCCTTCTAAATTAGGTATAATTTGTAATTAGTTTAGAGTCTGTGAGATTTTTTGAGAGGATGAGAATTGGTTCTTATAAGTATTGCTGGTGTGAGCTCCTAAATAGGTATCGTTTAATTGGATGATATGAAACTAAACTCTTAAATTGGTTTGGTTCACTGGTGTTAGGTTCCTATACCAATAGGTTTCATTTTTCATGATTGACAGTGGAAGTGCTAAATATGTTCATCATTGCACGCTACAAAGGTTCCATATTTTGTATATAGACAAAGAAAATTAAAAGGGGGTACGCCTTAAAAGAGTAATAAAAAGGCAAGAAAATGAATTGGTCAGAAAAAATAGCAAAACTGAACCCCAAAGTTCACCATGTAGAGATATCGCTGCTTATTACATTTTATGGGTGGCCTAACAGTTCAATCTAGACCATGCCATGTTTGAATTGCTGTTGTAGAATAGAGAAAGAATATCTGTCCAAACAGTTCAAGCTTGGCAGATGACTAGATAGGTAGAGAAATTAAGGAGCCCAACTGCTTAATCTGGGCCCTTGGAAGAGATAAGGGTACATTTAGATAGGAGGGAAGTCAAAAGAAAAAAGACATTCAGGGTTTGCCAGTTCAAGTGCACCCAATCCAAAAGAAGAAAAAATGTTAGGTTTATTAGGCTTGGTAGGTAGTTTGAGGTTGCAGAAGCAAGTGTGTGATTATTACTTCTCTTGTCAAGAAGGATCCATTTCATCAATGACACAAGTACCAAGGCAATTGTTTGGTGGTACAACAGTGGAAACATGACTAATTCCCATCCATTCCCCCAAAGATCACTTACTAAGATCCCCTCAAGGACCTTGGGATTTGCCCAAAAAAGTCTAGTTTCACTCCATTTTTCATGAAATACCAAGTTGACATTTGAGTTGACTTAGTGAAAAGAAGACACATTTCTTGTGTAAACATCTTCACTCCACACTCCATTCATTTCCTATGTCTAAGTTTCACTTCATAAACTTAGCATCTTCTCCTACAGTTTCACTCCACAAAGGCATACTAACCTCTTACTCTATTATTTAGCTCCCTAAAAACATTCTCCCATCCCTATTTCACAAAGAACTATATAAAAACCCCAAAAGTTTATTAAATATCCCACCCCATAGCAATATAGCTATATAACATAGTTTTGGGAAAGATTTAGTCCATTTGGGACTAATATTAACCCTTCCGCGTCCTAAACCTTGGAATTAATTTAACCTTTGGTTAAATTAATAGCCATAGCCCCTCCCCGTCGCTCATAACCCTTGCTATTCTACCCTCCGCGCTCATTTGTAAAAGTTTTGATTAAATGTTTGAATTAACATTAAACTATATCCCCACGCATAGCCACATTAACCCTCACTAACCAACGTTTTCAACCCTCCCCCGCTTACATTTAAATATTATGTCTGGGCGGGTGCCGCGCCTAACTGTCCATTGCTCCACTTGCCCCATCCACCGTCCAATGTTCCATGCCTCAGATCCAACGATGGGCGGTCATTCTCAAACCCCGATCTGCCGGTGTTTAGCGTCTAGGGGATAGGCGGTTTTGCTGCCGTACCCCCGCCATGCATTGTTCTCCCGGTGTGATCGGAGTCCCCCTCCTCGGTACCACCCAAGGCCAAAGGTGGTGCAGGATAATACCATAAACTGCCCTCTAACCCCTTACGTCAGCAACATGTCACCATGACGTCACGTTCGCGTTGGCCTACCGCTGCCTTGTACCGCTGCCACATCACCCTCTCGCGTCACCGCCCCGCCAACGTGTCCTCTACCACATCATCGTCCGAGTCAGTAGCCATGTCACCATGATGTACCCGCTACCCGCCAAATTACGTTAACCTGGCATCATCTCAAAAAGCGCTAAAAGCACCAAAAAGTCCCAAATTTCATAAAAAAACACAAAATGACCATTTTTCTTTCATTTTCATTGGTCATTGTGGGAGCACCGTGCATGCTGTTTACGTCGATTTGCTACCCAAGCTCGAATTTACTCATCCAAGCTGCTACTGCCTATAAATTCAACCCTTCAATCCGCCATTGTACCAGCTCAACACCCTCGGTGCCATAAAAACCAGGTATTTTCCCAAATTTCACCTGTTTACCGCTGTTTTCATTGTTTTCTCCATTTCACTTGCTTAAAACTCTGCAAACTCCCAAACTAAAGGCACTCATGCACCTAAATGTTGCCTAAAATTTACTAATTAACGCCCTGTTCGAAGGAAACCCTGTGAACTCGTGCGCACTTGCAAGTTCACCGTTAAAAAATTGTTTTAAAAGTTCGTGTTGCTGGCAGAAGTTTCATACAGTCGTGCATTGACCCCTTTTACTACAATTCCTCTGCAAAAGTCCACCTATTCAGCTCAAAAAACATTCTTATCCTCTCTGCAGTTTGCCCCCACAGTTTATCAACCCAGTGAATTCATCAAAGAAAAGAAAAGTATGTTTGAACTCTATAAATTTGCCTCTTTATCATAATTATAAATAGTGAAGGCCACTGCCATATCTAAACTCAGTCTGCAGCTCCTTGAAAAAGCCTCAGAGGCAATTTTCAGTCTTCAGTAATCGCACTAATCCTGGTTCCAAGTACAAACACATGGAAACTTCAAGATGGCCACTCCAGCAGCTTTAAACATTGCTCCTATCAATGCACCCAATAGAGAGCTTGAAGCACTGCCTTTAGCTGATAGGGATTACCTCATTCAGGATTTTGGTTGGGGACACAAATCACTTTCATACCTTCTGTCAGCTGAGATATATTTTTTTGAGCAGTAGTGACATGTATGGCATTTGGGAATCAAATTTGCCCATCTACTTCTTGCCCTCTATAAATATTTTCCCTAAGATAATTCACCTCTGTGCTGAGAACTATGACCCAACTCAAAGAGCTGTCAAGTCTCCATCTGGGAGCATACTCTTCTACATCACTCTTGATTCCATTAACAAAATGCTAAATTTCAAGCAGACTCATCTTTTGGTACCTTTTTCTATGAAATACCTGCTAGATGAAGGCCCCAAACTCTCGAGCTCTGAGATTGCCGGAATTGCCAAGACATTCATGAGAGCAGACCGCTAGCCTACAGAGCCACCTCCTTTCTTATAGGTCAATTTCAATGAAGTAGGCAAGCTGCTTGTAGATATGATATCCTCTCTACTAGGGTCAAAACAAGTGAGCACATTGATGAAACAGTGTTGGTCCTATTGTCTGCATACAGCCTAGGACAGCCCCCTGTTTTCAAGTACAACTATGCCAAGTTCATTGCCAATAAAATACATGACCAACTACTAAAGCTGGATAGGGAGGGAGTCTTCAAATACTCATCATATATCTATCATTTGTTCATGTATTATCAGTCAGATTGCTTCTAATGTCCCATCAAGAAGTTGGATTCAAAGGGTGAAAGAAGGTCTGTTATCTTTTGGTCATCAGTCTTCCATCAGGTCCAAAATTCTCCTTAATCTTATTATGAGTTCATTGACCAATTTGTTTACACAGTCTCCTATCTCTTGAAAAGAACTCCTCCTCCTAGATTATCATATGACATGCAAAAGATATTGCAGTTGTCCAACAACTACAAAATAGGTGATTGGTATCTCTACCAAAATCACACTGTCATTAGGATCTATGGCTGTGAGCTCTGTCCCTACAAGCTCCCAAGATATGTACCCATGAGACTGTTTGCCTTGGAATATTATAGGCAACGCATCAATTCAAATCTCACTCATTTTTATAGTGCCAAGAAGAAAGCTCGCCTGAAATTCAAAGACCATCTAGGCCCCTTTATTATGAACAAGAAAGAGGATTGGCAAGATGTTGATAAAATACTGGGGCAGAAAGTAAAGCTAAAAAGGCGTTTCTGGTGGGTCCCTTATGACCCCGATGGCTTTATCAGTGCCAGCAAATTAAAATATAGTCTGACAGCATATGAACATTGCAAAATCCCACAGTTTGAGCAATATGCTAATCAAGATGAGTGGGTACAAGGCACATTAATTGAAGAACTCACTCAAGAAGAAATAATGGAGCAAAATTTCAAAGATTTAGAAAAAACTCTTGACTTGGATTCTTTTCAGCAGGTAACATTCAAACTGCCACACCAAGTTGGAGAGGGCACATCCACTGCTGGAGCTTCATAAGCTGCCCAAGAAACATCTACATCAGCAACAGGTACAGCAAAAGGAAAAGAAGTGATGGATACCGAGCAGGAAACAGGAATAGAATAGTCTACCACCTCAAAGGAGTAGAGTCAAGGGAAAGCCCCTCCACAGCAGGCTGAGGCATCACAGATTCCAGCCTTACAGACTCCTCTTAATGAGGAAAGAGGTAAGAAACGAGATAGAGAAGAGACCACACCTCCAAGTGGATCAACACAGCAACCTGAAGCCAAGAGGCAAAGAACTGATCCTCATGTTCAGGAAGAGATTAGTGAAGAAATCATAGAGAACCCAAGGAGGGAGAAAGAAACAAGCCAGAAAACAGCTACCAGCTCATTCCAGCAGGAGCAAGGTAGGCAGCATAGTACATAGGTGTCTTCCTTTAAACAGAAAAGAAAACAACCATCTGGCATTAAAGGAACTTTCATGGAAATCAAGGCCCAGAATGAGATGTTAAGATTACAGTTGTATGATCAATTCCTGAAAGGAACACCCTTCAAACAGAAAAGATTGATGGCAGCTTATGACATTAAGGAGGAAAAGATGATTCTAACTCATTTTAAGCCTAAAGTTCCATAGCCCAAAACAGCTACAGATTACATAAAGACAAACCTGGAAGTCCTCTCCAAGGACATACACCCAATGGACCAAATAGAGTTACACAAGCAAACAGGAGAAATGGTCTATGCCACTCTAGTAGACAAGGCTATGCTGGCACATCAGCTAAAGGAATCATTGAAAAATACAAATACTCAATTGGATTTGGAGAGAATGTCTTACTCGGCCAAAGATAACCAAATAAAAACATTGGAGGAAATTATTGTGGATCTAGGGCATGATCCTAAGGATCCCAAGGGCATCAAGGCCCTTATGAAGAAGAAAGAAGATGATATTGTTGCACTCAGAAAACAAGCAAAGCTGCTTGCAACTATTCACCCTCAAACTGCAGAACTTGTGCAAGAAAAAGAAGTTGATGATACCATGGATCTGCTCATGAGGATGAATCAAAGAATAATACAAATGGAGGAAGATTTGGAGAAAGCATTGCTGGGCAAGCAGGGAGAGTCAACCTCCCAACCACCTCAAACAGCTCCAACTGTTGTAACTTATCCTCCCACACAAACAACAACAATCCCTCCTGTCATTTCAGCATCCACAACAGCGACATCAACTACGGATAGAGGTGAAAGAGGTGAAAGAGGCCAAAGAAAAGTTGGCCAAGCTAGAGGCAAGCTATGACAAGTCCAAGATGACAGTAGCTGAGAAGTAAAGAGAGATAAAAGCCTTGGACAACAAAATAAAGGCCTTAGAAAGAGAACTAACTTTAGACAAGACTCTAGCTGAAATTAAAAAGATTTTATGGCCCAAAATTGGCCAATCAATCAGTGACCAATGGCAATCAATTCATGCCATACATGAAAAAATCGAATTGATAGGCCTAGCTCAATTTGAGACTCAGAGGGCTAGAGCAGCATTGGGAATTATGCCTGAGTTGGCCAATAAAATGATTCATTTCCTGAACACTCATACCAAAGAGGAGTTGGCAGCATTAGACATCAATAGCAGGACATATACTATTCCGACAGCAAAAAGGGTGCTGACCTTGAGAACTTTTTTGCAAACTCTAGAGAGAAAGTGCCAGGAAATGCAGGCAGAAATTAATGACTTCAAGATAAAGATGACAGCATTGCAGAACAGAGGATTACCTAGCCTATTGACTAGTGCTGGAAAATTATTGTCCTGTGAGCAATATACTACCAGAATCAATAACTATGTTGTAAATCAGATTACAGCATCTTCAAGTTCCTCAGGAGAAGCATGACCTCCCTCTGGACAATCTCTTTATGACAAATTGGAAAACCTGTTTTACATTGAGCATGAAATCAATCATCTGTTTGAGGTCCCACCCAATTTTTATAGATACACAGAGGCTAATGAAACACTCATAAAGATAAGAAGACATCAGCTACCTCCTGAGGATTGGTGGCAAGCAATGCTGGAAATCTTGCCAAGGTAATTTCAGTCTTTTTTCTCTTTTCTTAGCTTCAGTTTTTTGGTCGGCTATAGGTTAGCAAAATTGAGTACACAGGCACCAAACAAAGTATAAAGACAACAGGCAGATGGAAGTCAGAGCAGTGACTCAGCAAAGCACCAAGACAGCAAGCCCATAAAATGGAAAATTAAAGGTGCAGCCTCAGCTGACTCAGTTGATCCCAAAAGTCAAATTTCTCCGACAAAATAGACAGCTAGCATACCAACAATTACTGCAGCATTTATTTCCTTCATCTACTTCCTTGAAGGGTTGGTGATGAAATCTATAGTGTGAAGAATCATCAACTAGATATTTTGTATCTCATTTTTGTATATATACCTCCCCATAGAATGTATTAGGGGTTACTAATTTTCTTTCTGAACTGCACTGTAAAATATCAGACTATATTAATACAAATTGCTGTTGAATTTCACTGCGTCTGAATCATCTGAAGGTGGATTGGATGTTCTGGGACGTGTTACAGAATTCCTGTGTCATTCTATGGAACAATAATTTATTCTAAACTGTGTTTTATGTTCTCTATATTTGTAAATCTCATATATGTTTCATAATCTTGGTAACAGAGAAGAAGAATAGCATAGGATTTGTTTGAATGCACCCTATGTTCAATCTCCACTATTAGTTATGTTTTCTTCAGGATTAGTCATAAATATGAATTCTTAACTACTCGTGTTTTCACTAATTCTTTCATTTTGAATACTGTTTAGGAATCCTTAATTGCTCCTGCATAATATTCATACACTTTCCCTCTGCCAATATAATGAAAGATTCTTGATTGCCTTTCATTCCTTGACTTCATTCCATCATTTCCAGATTTGAAAATTGTTCCTAGGTTGCCTATCCAACTCTGTAGCATTACCATTTCGCCAAGAGACACTTTCAATGGTTGCACTTTTAGTGACTCCATTGCCCAAGGGAAAAAATTGTTTTATACTTGCACCCCAGCTCTGTCTGAAATCACCATCCAACAAACTTAAAACCAAACCTTGTTCATCATAGCTAGCCTAAAACATTCCAAAACAAAGCTAAATTTCAAAGAGAGAGCCCTCTTTGGTTGCAGGTAGGCTAGGACCTACAGCTAAAAGATTGGTTAGTGGTTACCTCGGTCGTATTCCCTACAGGAGGCAGGGAACAACCTGAGTGATAACATCATTGGAGACTCCACTGGGGAACAATAAATTTCCCTATTTCAAAGTATTCAAAGAAAATATCAAGCCTCCTATTTTCCAAAAGAATTTTATGTGAAATATCGCCTAAAGTTGTGATTGAAAACATTCTCAGAAAAACACCAAAAAACAAATTTGTAAGCTGGCTCCAAAGAAGAAAACTCGTTACACAAGGTTAAACCTTGACCCATATCCTCCAGCGCTTTTTGAAAATCCCAATTTAATCCCTAAGATCCTTGGGAAGCAAGAGCAACAAGAAGATTTTGTTGATTCAAGCCCTGAGACAGTTCAACAAAGCTATCTTCCAACCCCTGCTAAAGTTGCAGTTCGTCCTCACATTACTCCTACTTCTCCTAGTTCTTCATCCACTTCTCAAAGCACCTTCTCTACTCCTCCATCCACTACACATATATCTACCTTCGTTCCTACTTTTCCAACTGTTCCACTACTTCCTACTGTCCCTTTTATCCTTGTAAATATGGCCAACAAATATGCTCCCTTGCAGTTTCCTGCTAATCCAGGGGCTATGCCCCAAGACTATCAAAGCAAGATCACTTATTTTGATGGTTCTGGTTCCTATACAGCCCAACAGCACACTAAGAAGATGCAGGACTATTTTGAAAACTATGAAATTGATGATGATGATGTGAGGATGAAGATCTTTGTTCAAAGTCTAATTGGTGATGTAAGGACCTTGTTTAGGTCACTTGATGCAAACTCTAAAGCCAATTCTGAGGCCCTATATCAAGTCTTCTTAAACAGATGGGAAAAGAAGAAAGACCCTTTACATATTTTAACTAAATATGAAAATTTAAAAAGGGGTCCACAAGAAACTGTCCAATACTATTGTGTTAGGTTCAACAATGTATACAATGCCATCCCACAAAACCTTAGACCTCCACCTGAGTTAGCCTTGATCAAATTCCCGGATGGATTTTATTCAGATATGGCATATCAGCTGAGGGAAAGAGCCCCATTAAGCTTAGCAGACATGCATAATATAGTTGTTAGTGTGGAGGCAAACCTGATTGCCAAATGAAACCAGGCTAGAACTAAAAGAAGAACAACATTCAAAGAAGAACCTTCAACATTCGAACATAAATTAGATGCCATCATCAAAGGAATGGATAGATTGGGAGATAGGGTGGAAACCATTGAAAGAAAATCATCATGGTAGGTCAAACAAGCAACATAGCCAGAAATCCTAATTTTAGAAAAAATCAAAACCCAAATGCTGGAAGGACTGGCCCTGATCAAAATATCAGACCTCCATTTCAAGATAACTATGCAGAGGCCTCAACCTCAAAACCGACAGAGGACCCTCACATCAACTTAATGGGCTTAGATAGCGAACATCAAATTTTCCTAACTCAAGATGACCAATAGGCCCACGAATTCAACCAATTTCAAGCCAAATCTGGAGAGTCATTTGATTTTAGAGAAGGCTATGATGCAACAGTCTATGAGGTTCATAAACAATATAAATTAAGAAGCAAAACAATAGATGTGCCTCAGCCTACCAATCTGAAAGATACTAAACAGCTTAAGAAAGTAAAAGATAAAGTTGTCCCAACAGAATCCTCTAATAAAGCAGACCCAAAGGAAGTTATTGTGGAAGATGTATCGGACCTACAGCCTTCAAGTGACCACTCATTCACATCCCATTCTCCAACAGAAGATTTGAATAACCCTCCAGAAAATAATTTCAAATCAGATGCACCTTATGACAACATACATAATCAAGAGAAGGTCAATAGAAACTCAACTGAAAAAGAAAAGCTTACTGCCCAAAATATAAAGATTCAGATAGAGAAACCTTTTAACTTAGAAACAGAAATTGGCAAGCTGAAAATAGCCATTCCTCTCTCTGAATTGGCCAAACATGAAGTTTATAGATAGCAAATCAATAGGTCACTACAAATATTAGAAAATAGGGATGCAGTAAATGTTTTGGATGACCAACCAAAACTGATTTTTGGTCCAGAAGTCAATTGTAAATCAGTAGATGGAGGAGTTCCTCCATTCTATGTGAGCTTAAACATTCATGACAAAGTGTTGCACAATGCCATGTTTGACTCAGGAGATTCCCATAATCTAATGCCCAAGTCAGTGATGGAAAAGCTAGACCTAGACATCACAAGACCCTACGAAAACATGTTCTCATTTGATTCAAGCCAGGTCAGGTGCCTAGGCATAATCAAAGACCTTTGTGTATATTTAGTTCAATATATGCTAAGACTATCTTGATGGATGTGGCGGTAGCTGATATCCCACCTAAGTATGGTATGATTTTGTCCAGATCCTGGGGTGCCAAACTCCAAGGATCGTTGCAGCTGGACATGTCCTACACCACGATTTCAGTGTTTGGCCAGCCAAAGAGACTATACTGGGAAACATTGATGAAATATGTGGTTAGCAGTCAAGAAAAGCCCCAAAACTTCCCAATCTATTCCATTCACTCCGACATGGATTCATTCATCTTATACAATGTTGACATGTATCCCAAAATTGATATCAAACTCCTCAAAACAACAAAAACAGAAAGCATGAATGAACAATCTAGTGGCCAAGATCTAAAAGGTTTTGATGTGATTAATGCAACGAAGAAAAATGACATACCATATGAGTTACAAAAGCCAAACCTTCCCACTGAACAAAATTGCAAAACTATTGAGACAAGTGTTAATCAAGAAATCTTATGGTACTTAGAGTTTGATGGGTCAGTGAACAAATTAGGAGCAGGGGCAGGGGTTTGGATACACACTATGCAAAATGACCATGCTCAAGTCATGCATATAGGCTAAATTTCAGATGTACAAACAACGTGGACGAATATGAAGCCCTTCTGTTGGGTCTCAAACTAATTAGAAATCTAGGGGCAACTAAGATTTCAGTTCTAGGGGACTCAGATTTTATTATACAGTAGATGAACTAAAATTTTGTTACAAATGATCTCCAGCTAAGGTCTTATAGAGGAGCAACAAGTAAATTACTTAACAGCTTCTTAGAATTTCAGCTCACTAAAATTCCAAGAAGTCATAACTTACATGCACATAGTTTGGCAACTTTTGCCAGCACTTGTAAACTTCCTTTTGAACCCAATCACCACTTCACTGCTGAGATCAAACATAAACCTGCTGTCCTAGATAATGTGAAAAATTGGCAAGTATTTGATAATGACACCCAAATAAGTAATTTCTTGACATTGAAAGAAGAATTCTCAAGTATAAACATTGACACAAGCACCATTGAGCATCGAGAGAAAACAAACCCAAGTGAGAAAAACATATCAGCTGAAGCAGCAAATGTGCTTTTGAATCCAACAACTTTTAATTATAGAAAGATACAAGAACTCAAACAAATGAATTTTGACGAAATCGTTAAGAAAGAATCTAAAGTAATTGAGCTGAAGGACAATGTCCTACCCATAGGCCTAACTCCTTTAGAAGATATTTTGATTCAAATGACATTCCAAGAAAGCCAAAAATGCAACCATTAAATGCAGAGGTTGAAGAATGTAATATTGGGACCATAGAAAATCCCAAAATGGTAAAACTCTCCAAAGCATTGCCTGCTGATCAGAAGTTAAAATACATTGACTTGTTTAAAGAGTTCCAAGATGTCTTTGCTTGGAGCTATGAGGACCTCAAGTCCTATGATACTTCATTCATCCAACATACTATACCCTTGAAAGAAAATCAGAAACCTTTTAAACAAAAGCTTAGAAGGGTGAATCCTGTCCTCCTTCCCATGATTGAAAAAGAGGTTAAACGATTGTTTGAAGCCAGAATCATTGCACCTATCAGATTCTCAAAGTGGATTTCAAATCTAGTACCCACTAGAAAGAAAACCAGAGAGATAAGGCTTTGTGTTGACCTAAAAAATTTGAATAAAGTTTCTCTCAAAGACCACTACCCCTTACCAAAAATGGATCATATCCTACAAAGGGTAGTGGGAGCTTCTAGGATTTCATTGTTAGATGGCTTTTCAGGATTCAATCAGATCTTAGTTCACCTGGATGACCAAGACAAAACTACTTTTACAACACCTTGTGGAACCTTTAAATATGTCAAAATGGCTTTTGGACTCAAGAATGCAGGAGCAACATTTTAGAGGGCAATGGAAATATCCTTTGCTAAGGAGATTCATGATTTCTTAGTCATATACCTTGATTGTCTTACTGCCTTCTCAAAATCAGACCAAGAACATTTAAAACATCTTAGACAAGTGTTCTTCATTTGCAGAAAATATGGCATATCGTTGAACCCAAAGAAATCATTGTTTGGCCTAGAAGAGGGAAAACTCCTAGGTCACATAATTTCAAAAGATGGTATAAGAATTGACCCAGACAGAATTCAGGCTATCCTCCAAGTGCCTCACCCAAGAAACATCAAAGAATTACAAGCTTTTTTGGACAAGATCAATTTCCTGAGAAGATTCATCCCCAATCTGGCCGAACTGATTAGACTGTTGAATAATACGCTGAAGAAAGATTCTAAAGTCAAATGGACAATAGAAGCCAAGCAGGCCTTTGAGGAAATCAAAATAGCTTTGACAAGAATGCCTGTTCTTACAAGTCCCAGGTTTGATAAAGATTTCATAATCTTTTCCTTTGCATGTGAGCATACTATTGTTGCTGTCCTATTACAAAAAGATGGCTTAGGATGTGAGAAACCCATTGCTTTTTTCAGCAAAGCACTCAGAGATGCCCCACTCAAATACCAAATCATGGAGAAGCAAGCATATGCCTTGGTAAAGGCCATAAAGGATTTCAGAATTTATATCTTGTACTCTCACATAATTGCCTATGTTCCAAATACAGTGGTTAAAGATATTCTTACCCAAGAAGGAATTGAAGGTAAAAGGGTCAAATGGATAGCCAACATTCTAGAGTATGACATTGAGATTAAGCCAGCGAAATTCATAAAAGGACAAGGGCTAGCCAAATTAATAACTAAAACCAAATTTCAAGCCCTAGACATCAATGAACTAGATAACGAATAGGAGATGGCGACTCCATAGATCAATCAAGCCTTCTTACAATCACCTTGGTATGCTAACATATGTTTTGTATTGTTAAACCTGCAACCTCCTCCAGGGTTATCCAGAACCAAAAAGAGATTCTTGAAAATGAAAGCTTCAAAGTTTTGTATCATAGATAATGTGTTGTTTTGGAAAAATCACGAAGGTATTTTTCTTAATTGCCTAACTTTGAATGAAACTGACAAAGTCCTCAAGGAATTTCATGTAGGAGACTGTGGAGGACACTTGTATTGGAAATATACGACTGATAAAATCCTAAGGGCCGGATTTTATTGGCCTTCCCTGTTTGCTGATGTGAAAAAATTTGTAATGTCTTTCCATAAATGCCAAATCTTTGAAGGCAAGAAAAAGCTGCTACCCTTGCCCCTCAAGCCCATTTCAACTGAAAGGCCATTTCAACAATGGGGTTTAGACTTCATTGGGGTGATTCACCCTTCATCTTCTGGCCAGCATAGATGGATTTTGATAGCCACAGATTACTTTACCAAGTGGATAGAGGCTATCCCTTGTAGGCAAGCCAATGACTCAATCATCATCCAATTCCTAGAAACCAATATCCTATCTAGATTTGGTTGTCCAGAAAAGATCATTAAAGACAATGCAGCTGCCTTTAAATCCAAAAGAATGATCAGTTTTTGTCACAAATACCATATTACCCTAGGTCATTCCACAGCCTATTACCCTCAAGGTAATGGCCTAGCTGAATCCTCCAACAAAAGCCTCATCAACATCATCAAAAAAGTCCTGGAAGAAAATAAAAAGAATTGGCACAAAAAACTTGTCAATGCACTATGGGCAGACATATTGACCACAAAAAGGTCCATTGGAACAAGTCCATATGAATTGGTGTATGGTCTAGAGGTTGTTTTCCCCTCCTCTTTAGGAATCTTTGTGGTCAATTTGCTACAAGAAATACAAGCAGAGCAGAATGATATTTAGAGAAGGATCAATCAAACTATTCACTTGCAGCAAACAAGGGAGGAAGTATACGAAAGAACCCAAGTAATACAAGATAAACTCAAGAAGATCTTTGATAAAAGAACAAAAGATGAAGATTTTCTCATAGGAAACAAAGTGTTGAAATGGGACTCTAGGAGGGAAGATAAAGGGAAACATGGGAAATTTGATTTTCTTTGGAAAGGACCATTTGTGATTCAAGTTGTACAAGGTAACAACACCTATTTTTTGAGGAGTTTGGATGGCACAAATATTGAAGAAGGCCCAGTCAATGGGAGAAGGCTCAAACATTATTTTGATCCCCTTTGATGAACACAACATAGCTATACATTATACATAAATATTTGTATGTCCAGCATTTTTATTTACTGCAGTTAGATAAGAGACCAAATGCAGCAAATTTTGAAGAAAAATCAGGGAACCATATCACTTTTTCGTATATATTTTGAAGTTACCACAAGTAATCAAAAGGAAAACTTGGGAAGTATAAAGATGATAACTAACACTCAAAGAAACTAGCAAGAAGCAAAGCTGCAATTTCATACAGATCAGCTTTAAAAAACACTGCATACAGGTTACAAAGATTCAGATCAATCGTCTCCAAGACAAGGAAGTTTCAGAATACAGCGAGAATTGAAGAATAAGGCCATCTGACCTGTTGTTCTTGGCTTTTCACCGGGAAAAGCCATCCCCAAGTGGATCCACTGTTAAGTTCCTATACCAATAGGTTTCATTTTTCATGATTGACAGTGGAAGTGCTAAATATGTTCATCCTTGCATGCTGCAAAGGTTCCAAATTTTGTATACAGACAGAAAATTAAAAGAGGGTATGCCTTAAAAGAGTAATCAAAAGGAAAGAAAATGAATTGGTCAGAAAAAATAGCAAAACTGAACCGCAAAGTTCACCATGTAGAGATACTGCTTCTTATTACATTTGATGGGTGGCCCAACAGTTCAATCTGGACCATGCCATGTTTGAATTGCTGTTGTAGAATAGAGAAAGAATATCTATCCAAACAGTTCGAGCTTGGAAAATGAATAGATAGGTAGAGAAATTAAGGAGCCCACCTGCTTAATTTGGGCCCTTGGAAGAGATAAGGGTACATTTAGATAGGAGGGCAGTAAAAAAAAAAGACATTCAGGGTTTGCCAGTTCAAGTGCACCCAATCCAAAAGAAGAAAAAATGTTATGTGTATTAGGCTTGGTAGGTAGTTTGAGGTTGCAGAAGCAAGTGTGTGATTATTATTTCTCTTGTCAAGAAGGATCCATTTCATCAATGACACAAGTACCAAGGTAGTTGTTTGGTGGTACAACAGTGGAAACATGACTAATTCCCCTCCATTCCCCCAAAGATCACTTACTAACATCCCCTCAAGGACCTTGGGATTTGCCCAAAAAAGTCCATTTTCACTCCATTTTTCATGAAATACCAAGTTGACATCTGAGTTGACTTAGTGAAAAGAAGCAACATTTCTTGTGTAAACATCTTCACTCCACACTCCATTCATTTCCTATGTCTAAGTTTCACTTCATAAACTTAGCATCTTCTCCTACAGTTTCACTCCACAAAGGCATACTAACATCTAACTCTATTATTTAGCTCCCTAAAAACATTCTCGCATCCCTATTTCACAAAGAACTATATAAAAACCCCAAAAGTTTATTAAATATCCCACCCCATAGCAATATAGCTATATAACACAGTTTTGGGAAAGTTTTAGTCCATTTGGGACTAATATTAACCCTTCGGCATCCTAAACCTTGGAATTAATTTAACCTTTGGTTAAATTAATAGCCATAGCCCCTCCCCCTCGCTCATAACCCTTGCTATTCTACCCTTCGCGCTCATTTGTAAAAGTTTTGATTAAATGTTTGAATTAACATTAAACTATATCCCCGCGCATAACCACATTAACCCTCACTAACCAAAGTTTTCAACCCTCCCCCGCTTACATTTAAATATTATGTCCGGGCGGGTCCTGCACCTAAACTTCCGTTGCTCCACTTGCCCCGTCCACCGTCCGATGTTCCATGCGACAGATCCAACGATGGGCGGTCATTCTCAAACCCCGATATGCCGGTGTTTAGCGTCTAGGGGATAGGCGGTTTTGCTGCCGTACCCCCACCACGCGTTGTTCTCCCAACGTGATCCCTGACGTCAGCAACACGTCACCGTGACGTCACGTCCACATCAGCCTGCCGCTGCCTTGTACCATTGCCACATCACCCTCTCACGTCACTGCCTTGCCAACGTGTCCTCTGCCACATCATCATCCGAGTCAGCAGCCACGTCACCATGCCGTACCCACTACCCACCAAATGATGTCATGCTGACGTCATCTCAAAAAGCGCTAAAAGCACCAAAAAGTCCCAAATTTCATAAAATAACGCAAAATGACCGTTTTTCTTTCATTTTCATTGGTCATTGTGGGAGCAATGTGCATGCTGTTTACGTCGATTTGCTGCCCAAGCTTGAATTTACTCATCCAAGCCATTGTCGCCTGCAAATTAGACCCTTTAGTCCACCATTGTACCAGCTCAACACCCTCAGCGCCATAAAAACCAGGTATTTTCCCAAATTTCACCTGTTTACCCCTGTTTTCGCTGTTTTCTCCATTTCACTTGCTTAAAACTCTACAAACTCCCAAACTAAAGGCACTCATTCACTTAAATGCTGCCTAAAATTTACAAATTAACCCCCTGTTCGAAGGAAACCCTGTGAACCCGCGCCCACTTGCAAGTTCACCATTAAAAAATTGTTTTAAAAGTTTGTGTTGTCGGCAGAAGTTTCATACGTCTGTGCATTGACCCCTTTTACCAGAATTCCTCTGCAAAATTCCACCTATTCAGCTCAAAAAACATTCTTATCCTCTCTGCAGTTTGCCCCCACAGTTTATCAATCCAGTGAATTCATCAAAGAAAAGAAAAGTTTCTTTGAACTCTGTAAATTTGCCTCTTTATCATAATTACAGACAGTGAAGGCCACTGCCATATCTAAACTCAGTCTGCAGCTCCTTGACAAAGCCTCAGAGGCAGTTTTCAGTCTTCAGCAGTTGCACTAATCCCGGTTCCAAGTACAAACACATGGAAACTTCAAGATGGCCACTCCAACAACTTTAAACATTGCTCCTATCAATGCACCCAATAAAGAGCTTGAAGCACTGCCTTTAGCTGATAGGGACTACCTCATTCAAGATTTGGTTGGGGACAGAAATCACTTGCAGACCTTCTGTCAGCTGAGAAATAGTTTTCTGAGCAGTAGTGACATGTATGGCATTTGGAAATCAAATTTTCCCATCTACTTCTTGCCCTCTGTAAATATTTTCCCTGAGATAATTCACCTCTGTGCTGAGAACTATGACCCAACTCAAAGAGCTGTCAAGTCTCCATCTGGGAGCATAATCTTCTACATCACTCCTGATTCCATTAACCAAATGCTAAATTTCAAGCAGACTTAGCTTTTGGTCCCTTTTTCTATGAAATAACTGCTGGATGAAGGCCCCGAACTCTCCAGCTTTGAGATTGCGAGAATTTCCAAGACATTCATGAGAGTAGACAGCTAGCCTACAGATCCACCTCCTTTCTTATATGTCAATTTCAGTGAAGTAGACAAACTGCTTGTAGATATGATATCCTCTGTGCTAGGGTTCAAAACAAGTGAGCACATTGATGAAACAGTGTTGGGCCTATTGTCTGCATACAACCTAGGATAGCCCCCTGCTGTCAAGTAAAACTATGCCAAGTTCATTGCTAATAAAATACATGACCAACTACTAAAGCTGGATAGGGAGGGAGTCTTCAAATACTCATTATATATCTATCATTTGTTCATGTATTATCAGTCAGATTACTTCCAATGTCCCATCAAGAAGTTGGATTCAAAGGGTGAAAGAAGGTCTGTTATCTTTTGGTCATCAGTCTTCCATCAGGTCCAAAACTCTCCTTACTCTTATTGTGAGTTCATTGACCAATTTGTTTAGCCAGTCTTTTGTCTCTTGAAAAGAACTCCTCCTCCTAGATTATCATATGACATGCAGGAGATATTGTAGTTGTCCAAGAACTACAAAATGGGTGATTGGTATCTCTACCAAAATCACACTGTCATTAGGATCTATGGCTGTGAGCTCTGTCCTTACAGGCTCCCAAGATATGTAGCCATGAGACTGTTTGCCTTGGAATATTATAGGCAACTCATCAATTCAGATCTCACTCATTTTCATAGTGCCAAGAAGAAAGCTCACTTGAAATTCAAAGACCATCTAGGCCCCTTTATTATGAACAAGAAAAAGGGTTGGAAATGTAGGTTTTAACCCGTACAGAAATTACATGCATACGAATTCTAAATCACAGAAAAATAAACAATGCGAGAGCATAACACATAAAAAACACATATGCACATAGATTTTCCCCTGGATCCTAAAACAGGGACTACCAGCTTGATTTTTCATTATATATCTTTCAATGTTACAATACATATTTATACATGCCCAATCATCCAATACCATGGACCGAAAACCATCACGTCCAATACCATGGACCAAAAAACCATCGTATCCAAAACCATGGACCGAAAACCATCGCATCCAAGAAACATGTGCGAAAATCATGCACAAAACCATAGGTGGGTCAGCCCAACCTAACATAGGGTCCAAAACCAAAATTTTCTGAGGCGCTGCCCCGGACCCCATAAACTGGGGTTACGAGTACCCCTCAAACCCCCTGTTAACTATGTGCAAAGAATATAACACAACCCAACAATCTCCCACTTGTTGTTTTCTTTCTATAGGGGGCCACAGGAGAGCTTAGTCACTTTTCCAGCCCTGAAACACCCATTGTTTCTCTACACCAAGAGAACTTCTCAGAGATAACAGATTTTGTCAATGCATCTGCAGTATTCTTCAAAGTGTCCATCTTTACCAGCAACACCTTTTTGTCTTCTATCATATCCCTCACAAAGTGATACTGAATATCAATGTGCTTTGTCTTTGAATGATAAGCAGGGTTCTTTGCCAAGAAAATTGCACTTTGGTTGTCACAGTCTATCCTATAGCTCCTGACTACCACATACTTGAACACAATCTCTGCAACCAAACTACTTCCTTGCTTGCATGAGTGGCTGCCATGTATTCTGCCTCTATAGTTGATAGTGCCACTACAGATTGTTTCTTACTCATCCAACTGACTACACCTGCAAATAGGTTAAGCACATACCCACTTGTAGATATTCTCTGATCCAGATCTCCAGCCCAGTCTGCATCAACAAAGCCACAACTATCCAACACTCTGTCCAATCCTTGTCTTCCTTGGTAGCACAAACCATAATCACTAGTGCCATGCAAATACCTAAAAACCCGCTTCACTGTTGTCCAGTGATCCTTCCCTGGTTTTGACATAAACCTGCTCAATACTCCCACTGCATGTGCAATGTCTGGTCTAGTACAGACCATTGCATACATCAAGCTACCGACTACACTTCCATATGGAACACGGGACATTCCTCTTCCTCTTCTTGTGTCTTGGGACACTATTCAGCAGATAACCTCACACCTACAAGAATAGAAACCTTCACGGTTTACTATCCTGCATATTAAACCTCTGCAATATTGTCTTGACATACTTCCTCTGGTTTAACCAGAGCTTCCTCTTTGCCCGATCTCTTTTAATTTCCATGCCCAAAATATAGTTTGCAGCACCGAGATCTTTCATGTCGAATTTGGAGGACAATTGGGTCTTCAATCCTGGATAATTTCTTTGTCATTTCCAACCAGCAACATATCATCCACATACAAGACCAGCTAAATAACACAGTCACCAATTAATTTAAAATACACA
>APFE030886664.1:90899-150436 GCA_000404065.3 Pinus taeda
CTATAACTTTAAATAACATAAAATTAATTTATTTCAATAAAAACAAATATTAGAGAATTCCAAATATTACTGCATTTATTTATAAAAGTGTTGTTTGAGAGGGTAGTAATGACGTTTTTGCAAAAAGGTGAACAGTAAAAAATACATTTTAGAACTTTGAAAACCCATCACAAAAAACCACTTTTTAAAATTTTTAAACGTGAAATACGGTCAAAATGCCTTGTGACTGGCATTTTGCCCGTCAAATTCCAACCCTCGCACCGAGTATAAGTTACGCACTTAAAATTAAATTAGAAATTAACCAAACCACTTAACTTTATAAGTAAAATAAATACACCAATATTATTAAAAGGATTATTTATTTCTTATTATTAAACAGATTATTTATTTCTTATTATTAAAAGGATTATTTATTTCTTATATTAGGCATGCATGTGAGAACGGTGCACGTGATTATGTATCTGCTTAGGGCAGACAACTTTGTAGAGATGCCCACCCAATGTCGTGTGCAATTTCAAATAAGTCAACAAATCAAAGACAAATAATACCCTTTATGGCTAATAAGCCAAACTCTGATACTCCATTAGTAGTGACTATATTATACCCCAAAGTTTGTCCAAGTGGTTATAGTTATAGGCATATCATTATGTAGTCACATGGCCTAGATCTACAAAAATCGACGTGGGATACCCTTGAGGATATATATTATATATATATATATAGTATATATAGATTAAGATATATATATATATATATATATATATATATCCAGTTTGTGCTAATTTAGGATCATGTGATGCCTAATTTATTTTGAGTAAGAGATACTTATCTTAAAAATCTAATGGGTTTAAATGATTTAAAAATTAATTAAATTTATCATTTTCCATCACACCATTTAAGATAAATTGGATTTCTAAAGTGGATGTTAACCATTTTAATTTTTTTTAAATCTTTAATTTATAAGAACACTGTATTAAAGATATAATATTAAGGTTTAGAGTATTTGCAATTAGGTAAAGTTAAAAAAAGAAAATAATAATAATAATTATTAAAATAATAATTAATCTTTATAACTTTGATGGGTGGATAAATGGGACAAGGTATATGAGGGGGGAGATGATCTTCCTATAGGCTATATGATATGGTTGACACATGATGAAAGTCAGTAACAAGTGTTGCAAGTGGAAAGGGGTGTCGATAAAATTTGAGAGGAAAGTTAGAGTGGTTATAAGTTGGACAGTAGACCATTTCTAGCATATCTTTTTTCTGCTTATGGGAGAATTGGAAGGCGGTGAGGCCAACTTTGAGTATGCATAGGCTTCCAGCTCATGCATGCCCATTAGTTTGATTGTTTCAGAGAGGAAAATTCATGTAGGGTTGAGAGGTTGGTGTCCTAATGGTATCGATGTGTTGAGTTGCAAGGTTTGGGACGCCAGAAAGCAGAAAAGTGGTGAGTTCTCCTACGGTTGGTTGGACATGTTGCAGAATGGAGCTCTACTACATTGTCTCATTACAGAAGCTGAAAGGATATGTTGTTGTTTCTCTTCTCATCTGGTATGTAGCATAACCCGTATACAGGTATTTGGTTTAAAACCTGTGCGGATGTACACAGTCTTCACGTTGGGAGACATGCTCAGTAAGCGTGTGCAGGCGAGGTAATGGCATGAAAAACCCCTCCAATTGGAACCACAAAGTATGGAAAGACCAAGTGCACAGAAGGTTACCCATGCAAAAGCCTTTAACAAAATATGTGAAGTGCTGAATAAGGTCCACAATGCGTAGTGGACTGACTCGGACCTAGGTGTACCAATAGTTCTATGGGCTTATAGGACCACATGTAAGAAACTGACGACACAGATGCCCCCAAGGCTGGAGTATGGAGCAAACACTCTAATCCCCATAGAACATAAAATGCCTAGTCCATGCATGGCAACACCAGAAAATACCATAGCTCACGGAACCTTGGAAGATAGGGTAACACAGCTGAACAAAGCATAATACATGGGACCTAACAAGGAAATCCGACAGGGTGACCTTAGGCTTCAAGAACTTATGAAAGATAGGGTGCAACTAAGGGAGAAAAGTGCTCTAATGAAAGTGGAAGTCGAGAAGCTTGAGGATGAGATAAAGGAAGATTTTCTCGATAAGAATAAGAGGGTGGCAAAAAAGGGTGCGCATGATCACATCGACGAACTTGGGGATTATCACCATGAATTGATCAGTCTGATGCCTTGGCTTGGACCACATATTACAACACGAATCAACTATGGTGGCACACTGCAGATGATAAAGTGCACGACACTCCTAGTAAGAATAAAAGGGGGGTATTTTCCAGGAAAAGTGATGGATGATGAGATGAAACCCTATACAGGGGGCGCGTGCACTAGACTAGCGGTGGGAAGTACAGTCTTAGCACTCTTGGCAATTGAAAGGAGATGTGAGACTATAAACTACTCTACCCAAGAGCTGCGCGATGTTGGAGCTATGCGCAGAAGAAAAGAGTCACAAGGTCCGCGACCATGCAAAGGGGGTTGTGCTATCATGCAAGTTGGCTGGAAAGTGACCATTGGGGTCACTATTCACAATGTGATGCTCGACTTAAGACCAAATGGAGTGGGTGGTAGGCATTTAAGATGCAATTTATGGGCAAGATTTGGGAAAATCTGCCACCAAGGGAGCATTAATGAATCGGATTTGGGGGGAATGATCGAACTCAAATTCAAAAGGCATTATAAATTACAAAGGGTTGCCCAGCAAACAACACTTGGTCATTTGAAAATTGAGCTATTATATACCCTACGTATTCTAAGCAGAGCAACCTATGCAGAGCATTGATTGAGCCCCTCATTACGTGAGTGATAGATTTCTGGTCAGACGCGATGGCAGCATCTGAGGAAGTTATGGAAATTACAAAGATGACTGTCGAAGAGGCTGTGTAGGCCCTAACTATAGGGGATGCCCTTGAAGGCGTCGGGATTGTGGCAGGGATCCCTAAATGAGTGCACACTAAGGTCAAAGAAAGACAAACAATCAATGGTTCCCGTACGTGTGTCCCCGTGAAACCCGTTGCGTGCCAGGCTGATAATGGAGGAGAAGGGGAAATTTGTTAACATAGAAACTAACGAGGAGTAAGACCTCTAGGACCTTATCATCAAAGAAGACGAGAATGAAGGCATGGAGGAAGAAACTAAGCCTGCGCACCCTCCAACAAAGTTGCCCGCCTATATCCCCCTGCGAAAGGGGAAGGCTAAAGTGCCCAAGGATCTTGACAAGAACAAGAGCTCTCTCCAGACCCCACTCCTCCTGGACAACATAATTTTTGAGGGCACGAACTTGGGATGGGTGCCTAGCTTGAAATTTGAAGATTTGGATCTCGCTAACCACGAGAAGTTTCCTCACCTAGAGACTGCATAACTCATGAATCCTAAGTAGAACATTGTGGTGGGGGTTATTGAATTAGAGCTACGAAAGTGGTTACGCAGAGTGGAAAAAGCAAGGTTACTAAACCTGCTCTAGATGCTGCATTTCCACCGTGTCCCAATAACAATTTTCGTTATCAGGCAATTGCTCTGCCTAGTGCATGGTTGGTGTTTGTGGCTAGAGGAGCCCATCCCCATCACGAACCACTTAATTTAACGCATTACCTGGCTCCCATGAAAAGTTGAGGACCCTGAAGATATCTCAAAGGGGAAGAGAAGTTACTTGGCCATTGCAGAGGCCATGAAGAAGAAATATAAACTAGAGAAGAAGAAAAAGGGTTACGCCATCTCCAGCATCAACAACAAAGCATTAAGGGTGGTGACCCAGATATTGGCAACTAAGGTTATGCACAAGTGTTGCATGGAAGAGGTACCCACACTGGTGGTAGCGCTTGCTGAGCAGTGCTCGGAGGGGTCCAGTTTAACTGGTCTGAGTTCCTCTGCTCGAAGTTCTGGGAAAATTGCTGCAAGGCTCAGGAACAAGGAAAACCATTCCACTATGCATTGCTTTTGTTCTCCATAGTGATCGTAGCAGGGGAATTGTCGGAGGATAGTTACTTCCGCATAATTTATAGGGATATGCCAGAGGCCATGAAGTACGCTTCGCTCTAGGCCAGAAAGGACACAAACCGGATCCACAATAGTAAGATCTTTTAGGTGTTCATGGAAATGAACATCAGAATGGGGATTAACCACAAGCCACGATTATCACCCACTATTTACAACAGCTTACAAAGCTTTATAGAATTTAAAGTGGACCTCCACAACATCTATATCATAATGCACAATGACTTGACCAAGAAATGGAGAGAGCTACCCTTTATAGAAATGGGCGACGTAATATTTGATGTACTGGAGACAATGCCGCCAAAGTGGTGTGCCCTAGACATCGGAGAAACGAAGAAGTTTGTGGCACAAATGAAGAAAGAGGAGGCCAAACTATGCATGGCATAGTTAGCAGAGAAGACAAGGTAGGAGGCAATGGCAGCAAAAGCGTTGGAGGTGCAGGACGCTGCACAGACAGCAGTAGAACTAAAACAGGCCGTAGCAACGGCAACCACACAGGAGGCAGCCGAGAAGGCTTTTGAGGGTCAAAAGTCGCATTCGCATGGGTAGGAAGGAGAGGAAGAGGAGGGAGGTGCAGACCCACAAATTGCATCAACACAGCTGAAGCACCAACACCCATTCAAGTGGACAGGGCTGCGCAAGAAGGTCAGGGTATCAAAGTTGTCTATTGAACTGATCACCCTTACTGAGGATGATCTGCATGACATCATTGAGATGGTGCACAATGTCACCTCTGAGGCCCTCTAGAATTTTGTGCAAGAGAACTAGATTGTGTTGGGGGGCCTCAAAGCGCAGCTGTAGGAGTTGCAATTATGCGCTCCTCAGGTTGGTACCCTTTCGACCAGCCTCATAATAGACACAACTACAGCAGAGTAGATGTTGCGTGCTTGGACGAAAAATATAATAGTGTTGCCGGAAGGGACATTGGTGACAACAAATGAGGTCGACAGGCCTACGATTAGCACACTGAAGGGTATCAGGATCAACATGGCTAGACTCCCACAGGAGACATTATACATTATGTAGGATGGGATTACTGCAGAACTACGGGCTAGGGAGAGCCGTGTGCTGTAAGTACTAAGCAAGCAAAAGATCAACATGGAGCAGTTAATCTTGTAGCACGATGAAGTGGTGTCGCAGAATCGACAGCTGGTACAGGTACTGGAAGAAGCCTATCAAAGCATCCTTGAGCTGGCTATCCTAGCAGACACACCAGTAGAGGCACACATCCATAGGCTAGCAGGAGGGCTACGTGAGGTGCAAGAAGAAATGACTAAGGTTCAACTAGAGCTGAACCTTGAAATCACAGAGCTACAGTTGAAGGTGTAGCTGTCCACCCCTCTGGAAGTAAGACAACTTTGCGGTTGCGCTAGCGCTATCCATCAGGACTGGATGAGATCAACAGTGCAGTAAGGGACTGCACCAGAATGTTGGAGGAGTCATTTGAGGCCCTCACGAATTTGCAGGAAGACCCCAACATCTAACGCTTAGAGACAAAATTGCATGAGCTCTAGCAGTAGTACAATAGTGTCAAAAGGACAACACAGACGGTGGCCCTCACTCAAAGGCTCGAGCGCATGCAACAGGATAAAGCGCTGAAAGAACAGGTGGACACAGCATGGCACAAATAATCAGTCTTAAAGGTTCACACTTAGCCTTGGATCAATGAGGCCTTCACTATCATAGCAGCAATTGAAGGCAAGCTTGCACAGATGTAGGGGACCCAGGAACAGGTCCAGGGAAGTAGTTCCGACGCCATAGTCTTGGAACATTGGGTACAGGAGATTCATCAGGCAACTGCTCAATGCGATGCCGACATTGCAGTTGTTCGAGCAGAGTTGGAGGGACTCAGTACAAAGATCTCCACACCAACAGAGTGACTCAGGGACAAGTCACGATGTTTGTGTTGGGGACCTGTTGCACAAGGAATCCCCCCAAGGCATGTTTTGAGGCTTAAAGCCCAAGTTTTGACCAAGTCCATTGTAAATACTCCGCAATTTGTGGGCGTGGAGCGCGAAGTAATGATAGAGTCACAGGTTTGTCTGCCCATGTTTTTATAATGTAATGTCGGCTTGAAAGATTCACCCATGGTCCATGGACCATGTGATTGTATAAATAGAGCGAGGCTCTAAGTGTAGAAGATAGTTAAGAAAAAAGGAAAGAATAGAGGAATGATGAGTCTAAGAGCTTGAGTCGAAGTCTAAAGTGTGTATTTGGGTCGTAGAGTAGGAGAAGTCTCTGCAGTTGAGTGTGCAGAGGCCTAGTAGTCCGCAACTGAGTGCACGGGCCCTTGCAGCTGAGTGTGTAGGGCAGGTCAAGTCTGTAACCATGAGAAGAATTAATAAAGATAAGTTTTACCATATTTTTGTGTATCTTTTCCTGCTTTATGTCCTATTGGGTATGAATAGCAAGTGTATTGTTTATTTGTTGCGCAAACTCATATGAATGTGTTGTATAAATAAATATAACATAAGGCATCCATTTACGTGAAGATAAGTAAGATCTCAGGTGCGACTTAGGGAAATAGTGTATAACACTGCTCTAGTAACACAGAAGCCCCATAGCCCTTAGTTAGGGTTGCGTGAAGGCGAATCTATTAGGGCGTGAAGGCGAGAGAAGTTTGTGAAGCAACGGACTACCAGTTGGACCAAATAAACCCCTCAGACATCTCAAGGGTGTGGAAACTTGGTTCCAGCACCCCCCCATACTACTTCGGGTGAGACCTCAGTCTGCACTCCACAGACTGTTTCCGAAAGGGACAATAGTACAGGGATTTGTTTGGATAATTAACTCTGAACCTAGGTCAGGCCCCAACAAGCCAACAATATGTTACAGCTAACATATTCTAGATATTATTTATGTAATGTATTTTTTATGACGAGCACCATTAACAAGTTACTTGAAAAGGTGACCCTACAACGTTCTTATCTAAATTTCTCCCGACGGTAAGATATCTTCAATAACAAATGGGATAAGCCATGTGACTTCAAGTTTTTTCAGTTTTTCTTTCACTCGAATGTCGTATAGCAGTACTAAATTTCCAACTTGGAGATTTTTGGATTTTAGGTTCCAATCATGCCATGCATTTTGTTTATCCTTACTAATTTGTTGATGATATAGTGCATATAGTCAGTCTTCCTCCAGTTGATGTAGTTGCGTAGATGTTGTACTTGTAATTTTGTATTAAATTTAAGTATGGTTGACACGTCTTGTGCATTTGCTGAATAATGAAATAACATGACTACTTCTTCTTTGAAAACAAGTTTAAATGGTGTCGACCCCATCGAATTCTTATAAGCTATGTGATAAGCCCATAATATTGTTGGAATTTTGTCATCCCAGTCGTCCTTGTCTATGTTTTATAATTTAAATAATCCCTTAGGCAAATTTTTATTAAAATATTTGACTGCATCATCTTCCTAGGGGTAGCATGCGGTAGTTTTTCTATGTTCAATCATGAATTTTTTCATGAGTACTACAATTGTGCTATTAACAGAGTGTGTTCCTATGTTTCTTATGAGGACTAGAGGGCAGAATTACCGCATCACTATATTTTCATATATAAATTTGGGTAGAACTTCCTTAGTGCATGATACTACTGGTTCTTCTTCTACCCATTTCATTACCTACTCAACTATAGTAATAATGTACCTTGTGCCTGTTCAGTTTTCTCTCTTAGGGAATGGGCCAACAAAGTTGATCCCCCATATTTCAAATGGTAGGGATGGAATTATAGAATGCAATGACATTTGATGTTTCAGAAAGGGTTGACTGGTTCTATGGAATATGCCACATTTTTGTACTTGTTGACAATAATTGTGAAATATGATCGGCCACCATAATCCAACTTGCATTATTTTGTACACATTCCTGTCTCCTTGGTAATGTCCTCCAAATCCCCTTTTGTAGGATTTATCAATGAAGGTTTCTCTTTAATTTTCAAGGGCACACCTCTGGAATACTTCAAAATCCCCAGTTTATAGAGTTGGCCATTTATTAATGTGTATGTTGCTACTTTACTTGCTAAAATATTTTTCTCTTTTCTGTTAATTCTTCTGGTGGTTTACCTATGTGGGGAAACTATGTTATTTCGGCAAGTTCCATAAGGACTACTTCAATATCGAATAAGTGTACATCAGGAATATCATCATCAATATCCATTGGTTCACCCTATGATTCTACTCATGATAAATGGCCAAGGCCTACATTTTTCTTTCAAGGTTGGATGATCACATCAAATTCAAATTCATGAAATAGTAGTAGCCATTGACAAATTTTCCCTTGGTGTAGAGGTTTTTTGATGAGTTAGTTTAATGCTTGATGAACTATATTAAATATGAAAAGATTTTCCAAAATGTAATGCCTAAATTTTTTAGAGAAAATACCATTTCTAAGAATTTACGTTCAGTTGTCAAATAGTTTCTTTTTGCTTTTTTAAGTTTACAACTAGCGTAAGAATTTGGGTGATCTATTAGTTCTTCATCAGGTTGCGCTAAGACTACCCCAACTGCCACATTTGATGTGTCAACATGAACATGAAATTGTTTAGACCAATTTGGGAATTTAATAATTAGAGCTTTAGCCAATTTCTTTTTTAATAACTGAAATGATTTGTCCCGTTCAACAGACCAAATAAAAGGGGTATATTTTCTTATGAGTTCATCAATTGAGAATTCTATGTTAGATTAATATCTAATAAATGTATTGTAATACCCTATATATCCTAGAAAATTTATTCTACTTCTAGTTAACCAGGGGCTTCAAATATATGATTCCCTTTATTTTCACCATATCTAATTTGATTTTTTCATTGGAGACAATATGACCAAGTAGTATTCTGATGGAAGTTGCAAAAATACATTTCCTTATGTTAAGAGATAGTCATATATGTCTACACCTTTCAAGCATTAACCTTAACCATTGAATATGATCCTTTAGAAGTGTGTATATTGTCTAGCCGTCAAAGTAAATAGCCATGGTCTTAGATGCTTTCCTAAAATTCTTTGATGATAATTCTTGAGAATATAGTTGGTACATTTTTTAATATGAATGCCATTACTCTATATGCAAAGGAGTTGAATTATGTAATAATTTTGTTTCTCTCAGCCTTCTTCTAGTATGGGTACTTGATTGTACCCTAAAAAATCCATTCGTCAAGGAATCACATTCATGTCCTACTACTCCATTAATGATTTCATTAGTAAAAGGAGTTGAGAATGGATTAGAAACGGTTAGCTTATTTAATCTGTAGTAATCTATGCATATGAAAAGCCTTTTTAGGTTGTGCTTTTTTGGTTGAACGAAAATAGGGCTTTCAGATTCTAATGTTTCTATCAGGTATATAATGCTAGCAACAAGCATTCTTTCAATTTATTTTTGTACAATAGGCTTATATTTATGAGCTAATTTATACAGTCTCTTTTTTATTATTTTGACTCATGGGATTAGATTAATATTCATATCTCCCATTAATTTAACTAATCCTTTTAATTCTTTGTAATCTCTAGAAAATACATCTTAATATTCTTTGAGCAAGTCGAAAAACTCCACTATTTGTTTCTCCAACCAATAGTTCCTTAGTTGGGTGATTTCTCATCAATCATCATTTAATATATTCACTTATTTTTCTTAATTTATGTATCCATTCATTCAAGTTCCCTATATTCTCCAAGTCGTTGTTCCACAACTTTTACTTCCTAGTATACCAGCAAAAAGTCCAACTTGTCTAGTTTATCTAAATCATGTTTGTTAACTTTGTATACTTTGAATACAAATTGGATTTTCTTATAACTTTTAGGATGGTTCTTATTTAATGTAAACATTTGGCCACCAATGGTTGTTTCTACCATTTCTAATGGGCTTCCCATATTGTGTTCTATATTATAGGTTATATAATTGCAAGTTAAGATACTTTTAGTGAATTTTGTGGATCGACTAGATTTTCTAGTACAAATTCTTTGATTTTTTGGATTGTATCCTTTAGTTATTCCTCCTCTAGTTGAAACTAGAAGTATTTAATGAAGTTATATTTTAATTCCTTCCATTGAAGGGAATGGCCCCTCACTTCTTGTAATTGGTACCACTTGTTTAGAAGATCAACTAATGTGTTTGGGAACATTTGTGGCTAGACACATTCATCCTTATAATTAGATTCTTTGTCATTTAGATTCACAAGTTTTGATGTTTGAATAGGATCCTGACTAGCACAAAAATCTAGTAATTTTTCTTGTCCAGATAAATTTCTTCCTCCAAATCGCTCAATAAAATATTAGGTTGCATTTGCCTAGGTCTGAAGTCAAGATGAGTGTGTATCCCACCATCTCAATGCTTCACCAATAAAAGTTTACACTAGGCTCTACATTCATCTTTATTCTTCGATTGATTTTGTTACTTGTTCTACATGGTTAATAGGGGATGCCCTTTCCTTAAAATGAATGTGAGAACTGGAGTCAGTTGTTAGATCAGTCAGGAGTAAGGATGGTGTTTCTTGGCAATTATTTTCTCGTATAATTAGAACAACCTTGATGGAATATCATGGTTAGATTCTAGATGTTGAAATATCTTGTATCGGCCAACACTCCTTTTCCTTTGATTCATAATTCTTGATTTTTGATTCAAATAATTCAGTATCTAAGTTCTTTCTTATTGAGAAACGAGATCTAGTTAATATTTCTCCTTAAGCATTTGGTTCCACATTATCATGCTCATCATGTAACACTTGGTACAATTTTCTAATTTTGGCTTCTTCATTGGTAGACTCTACCCAAGGCATGCCTTCATGAGTATCTAAAGGAATGATACTATTTTTGCTAATGTCTTTTAATTTGATTCTATCCTTTTCTAGTGATATAGTTACCTTCATTCTCCATCCCCATGGTTTTCCAACTAACACTAGATAGGCAAGGATGTCATCCATTAAGTAGATAACTTCAAATTTGAATCTCGTTGGGATACCCATTATTGATGTTTCAACTTGTTGTAGTGTGTAGATTGGTTCAATGAATCTTTGGTCAAAAAATTTATTATAATTAGTAGTTCTATATAGACTTGGTTATCCCATGCTTATCCATGTGTCTCTTGGCATGATATTTACTTGAGATATGAAATCGACAACTACTTGTTTAAGCATAAAACCATTTATTTCCAAGTCAACTTGTGGGTCATGATCATCTACCTGGTTACCATGTGAAAGTTGTCTAACATGTTTCCCTCTTTCCCTATTTTCATTATAATTTTTCAACATATTCAATAGTTCAACAAGGCAGGCAATAGATTGTTCTTCCTTTAGAAGCTTGATAAATTCTTCTAATATTAGGTCCTTAGATACTCATTTATCTTCACTTTCTTTTTTAAATAATTCAACTTCTCAGGCCATTGTTTTATTTTGTCGTTATACATATAGATACTTTGTTAAATTCTTAATAGGTCGAATCAAATGGTTATTATTATCACTACTATATCTTCCAACTCTTGACCTTGTAACTACATGAATGTTTTTAGAGTTTAGAATCTCATGCTTCAGAACAATTTTCAGTAAATTAATGGATTTTTTATTTAAAACTTTTTCTATGCTTTTTGTATAGTATTCCACCGAGTGATCACCCATTCCACACATGTTACAAAAGTGTAAATTAGTTGTATATTTTAAAAGGAATTCAGTCAAAATATTCCCTGTTATTTCCAACAAGTATAGCAGTATAATCTCCCACGTCCTTGAATTGAACCACAACCACTACTATCGTAACCACCTTGTCGACCACCATAACTACCTCAACCTCCTCTTGTTCTATTGAATGAAGATGGTTCTAATAATTGGTCGGTGGCCTCGGTATGATATACAACATGATAATTGGGTTTAGTTTTTCCATTTAATGGACAACCCTGGGTGGAATGTGCATTGTCTTCATAGATTACGCACCATTTTGGTTTACAATTGCATAGGCTATACTAGTAATATTTAGTAGTGTGGTTAGAAGTAGTTTGTTAGATGTCATAATAGACATCATCTTGTATTATTAAAACGTCTTTATCAAATTATTCTAAGAACTTACATGTATCTTTCGTGTGTCCTCCCATGTGACAATTCATGCACCATAAATGGTTTTGTGGAGTGATAACTGTAGTAAAAAGTTTTTTAGTTTCTATAATATGTCTTTAATTTTGGGTTAGTGAATTGATTGATTTATTCTCATTGTCTTGTTCAATTATTTAGGCTAGTTTAGGAGCTTCTTCACATGTCTTGATTTCATGCATTTGCAATGGCCCATGGATTTTATGAAGTAGTCCATCTAGGTCCCATTGTACTAGTTGATTATCATTGATAGTGGAAGGAATCTAACTTAATAATTGTTTGAAGCATTTATTTTATCCACATATAAATTTGTTTGGTCTTTGTTTTATTTATTTTAGCTTTTGTGCTGCCATGTTCTTAACATCCCACGCTTTAAAGAAGGTGAGAAGCTTGGTCTTGATCTCATCCTTCACCTTATTTTGTTTTTCTATTAAATTCAATAACCATGTTAGGGCTTATTTCCTTAGTGTTACAACAAATTGTGCCATTTACATGTCTTTGTTGTTGATGTCATTTGTGGCTTAGAATTTTTCACAAACAAACCAATGCCTCTTCAGATCATTAACTACCACATAAAGGGGTATATGACTTAGTCTCGTCTTGGTTGGTTGATGTGAAGTTGTGTGCAATTAGTCGTTGTCATTAGTTTTGTCGTGGAATATTACGTCTTTACTTTGTTCTCTTATGTTGATGATTTGATATAACGATTTGTTGGTCTGACACTTCCTATCTATATATTCCATGAATCGACTTGTTTGTGGTCGTGACTCTACTTCGACTGATTCTAGACTTCGTTTTTCTTCAAAGATATGAATTGTGGTAGTGGGGTATAGTCATGAGGTTATATATTTGGAGAAGAATTTGGTTTAATTCAATATTATTATTCAATTGGTTTTGACAAGAATTTTCATTTTCTTAAGGGTTTCTTTGTTGGTCGTCGGTATGCCAAACTAAAGCTATTTCAGAATCCTTCCTCCAATGAAGAAATTTTCTTATACTAGGACTCAACATGGATCTCCTATGAGAACTTATTGATGGACTAGAATCATCTATTTCCACTGCATCTACTTTCTCTCATGGATTTATCAATAGACCTTCATTCTCTATCGGGGCGGGTGGTGCTACGCCTCTCAACTCTTTTGAGGAGTCTCGTGCATCTTCGCTTTTAATCTCTTAATTCCTCATTCTTTTCTTCTTGTGTTCTTATTCTCCAATTTATTCTCATCGATATTTTCTGGGATCCCTTGCTAATTTTTGTATGTTAGTTGATTTCTTGTATTGTTAGTCACTATTTGGTCAATTCTTTTCTTGTTGTTTTTTCTTGTCATATGACTCATTCTCTTCCATTTTCATTGGCTCTAATACTTCTCCAATTTTTTCTTTTCTTTTCCTTTTTATTTTCATTTCTATTCCTCACAATCTGTTAAAGCCCCCATGCCAACCCGACTAGTGTCAGTTTGTGAGGGAGTATCTATCAGCTATACCTATTTACTTAAAAAATAATACCACACTTCTTTCATGACTTTACACCTAGCATCTAGAAGTTTAGCCACTTCATCTTATTCTTCTTCAATTCAGTACTAGCAGGAATTTCTAATGGTGGGTGATATTCGATAATGTTCCCTGCACGTTTTTTTAAAAGGAATTTATGTAGTAGAGTTGGTATTGTGAAAAATAACCCATCGTGTAGATCATCATAGAATTTGGTTTTTATATGTTCAACAAACATCTCATCTTCTAATTCTTGTTCCTCACAATAGTCTTCCAAGTTGGACTCCAGCCAGTCATGTAAATTCGTTCGACCGTCGTTCTATAATTTCATTAGCAACCAAGCATCAGTTTGGATTTGAGCTTTTTTCAAGAGCAACATTGTTAAGGAACTTTTTAATCTCTACTAGGGCTCCTTTGTTTAAATGCTTGGGTGCTTCTATAAATAAGTTATCCCTAGCTTCCACTATCGACAATTGATTCCTTCATGCATAATTTTTTAGATAGTTATTTAACTTCACTTCCCACCATAATTGTATCTCCTCTAGGGTCAACATTATGCTTTCTTATTATATTGGACTCAAGTTCTTTCTACTAGAAATAGAACCAATGTTGTAATCTAGCAAATAGTGAACATTGTTACCAGTGGACAGACACAAGTAAACATACAAAAATCATGTAAAGAGACAAGACACAGTATTGGGGAGATAACCAAGTCGCATATATGTATTTTTTGTTATATGAGGAATCATTGTTACATTCATACCGAATATATATTGATCAGACAATTACAAGAGCCTAATTGTAATATTAACCATATTGTTTATTCTAAAATTAGTTATATGTATATCGTATTACAATATATTTACATGAGGCTAGTCGGCTAGGATGACTAGCCTTTTTTATATTCGATTAGTCAGTTAACCCAGCTAGCTCCTTCAACAATGAGAATGCAATTTGACACCACACAAGGGAGTACTTATCTGATCTTTTTGGTCCCTCAACCCTCCCTTCCATAGTGCTCTCTATGCAACACACAGAGGAAATATCCTTGTCCTCAAAGTCATCTAATCCAAGGAAAAGCACTAAAACATATTCAATTCCTATTACAAAAGTTGTCACCAATTCTCATGGCAATTCAAATTTGTGAGTGAGAAAGGGAAAAAATGAGTTTATGAGAAGAATAATGGAGTAATGCTCATAAAAAAAAAGGAAAAAAGAAAAATTGTTTCAATTGCTTTTGTCTTTCATTTTTATAAACATATCTTGTTCTTTCATTTTTCCAATGATCACATTAAGGGAATTATTAATTCACGGTGTGTATTTTACTCTCAAGGCATCATAATATGTTGGTTTTCACCCCTTCCTTTATTTATGGCATATTCTATTGATAAAATAAAACATTACATCTCATAAGAAATTTTCAACTCATAGCATCAATTTTGGAACCCCAACATTATAAGTCTTTAATTACAAAAATTTATCCAAAAAAATGGGTTTCATAGATTAGGGGTTGAAAGGATACTAATTTGGGTGGCCACTAATATTTCCATGCCAATGCACCATCATATTTTTCTAGTAACTTAATCAAATGTTTTTTCTATGAATATTTTAACATAATATTAATTTTTTGTGTCCTTCTTAGGCTAATTTCCATTGGTACACTATGAGATTTTCATATCACATACAAAGCCAAAGGCACAGAGTTAAATTATAGTGATAGATAATTTAAGGAAATGTTATCATTAGGATACGTTTCTAAGAATCATATGAAGAAATGATAGAGAGATCGTATGCTTAAACAATCAAATATATGATATGAATTTTCATATTAGATCTTTAGTTTTCTTCTTAAAAGCCAAGGCTTGATCAAGTGTTAATAATGTTTGGATAATCCCATTATTTCTATCCTCATTTCCTATCAAAGGGAAAATATCTAAATCTTTGTAGTGTCTAAGTAGAGGATACAAGGTAATTTTCCTATTGGAACCTCCATGAGAAATGGTCATATTTTTACATCTACATTAAATATATACATCTTTAATGGTCAATCAAGGGCTTCCTAAAATTAGTGGATAACCCCCAAGATTCAATTTATGTTATAACACCAAAATCCACTAGATATCTTTAGAACCCACATAAGCTACTGTATCTTTCAATACTCCTTTTGGTTTAGTAGTAGATTGGTTAAATAAATACAATGCCATGAAAGTTTGATTTATATTGGGTGATTGGATTGTCTCCATAGTTTCCTTAGTCATGGCATTGATGGTAGCTCCTAGGTCAATTAAATTTTTCAAAATGGAAACATTGTTCATGTGAATGTTGACAATAGGGATTTGAAGATTGACAATAGGGCTTCCAACGTTGATATGCGTAGTCATAATCATCTTCCATAACATCATGGTATGTAGTTTACCAGTTACATGGACAATTTAGTAACACTTTTTTTTCCTACCAAGCTTCAGTGTGCATCACTCATGGATAATTTTGGCATAAATAGGAATATATCTAATTTCATGGAACAAAGGTATTTTAACAAAACATCTCATAACTCTCAAATGAAAAAAAAATAGGTTAAATAAGTGGTTTTTCTAAACTTAGCCTCTTTGGATATGGAGGAGTTCTTCCAGTCTTAACTGATTGTGGTTGATTTATTGTTCTTAGAGGATATGTAGATACTAATATAGGAGTTTGATCAATATGATCAATATTATTTTTTATTTATTCAAGAACTTATTCATCATCATGCTTGAAAACAATTAGGGAAGTCTTATTCTTAACCATTTTACCTAATCATAAATGGAAATATTAAAAATCAACATGGGAAATGAAATATGTTGGGTAACTAGGTAATTTATTATTATAAGTGGGATGAACTACGCTATTATTTTGGTTAGGAACAAGTTCTATAGGTATTTGATGGGGTTTATTGGATTGTAATTTCAAATGTGGTTTCCATAGCTATGGATGTTGCTATGGTTGGTATGGCTTAGCTATTTATTACAACATATTTCTCAAGGAATCCCTTGTCATTCGTTTTGAAAACATTGGTTTTGAGCCTAATGAGGAGGCCATTAATGCCAAGGAATTAGTGGATACAAATTCTAGGGAGAGTATTAAGCATTACGAAAATATGAAGCATAGTAATATGATAGTTCTTGCATCATACTTGATGGGAGAGGATGTCATGGCCATTTATGAGTTACAAAGTATTTTTGTTTTGTTCCTTCATTAGTCCCTTGGTATATTTCTTTTAGCTTAGGAAAACAAATATAATACAAGTACTCACAAATAGCACACAGTTCCATATTATTTAGTGAATAATTACATAGAGGGTGCGTATTTTTCAATTAGGAAACAAATATGGCTAATTCTAAATTTGTTTTACCTTGATTCTTATTTTATTTTAATATATCTATTTATCATCTAAAATTAGTTTTAAAGTTGTCTAAAAAATCCTAAAGTCATCTCTCATAACTCCTCCCTAGCTAATTTGGTAGCTCTAGTAATAATATTTTTAGGGCCTTTACCATGTTTGGCATTGCCTCATGCATAAAACTTTCATAAAGTTCACAAGGATCCTCATAAGATAGATACGAAACATCCCCTACTCCCATTAGATTCAAAAAGTCAATACATCCATTTCGAATTTGTCTTAAAAGAATGATCAAAAGACTATCTTGATACATAATTTTCTATTTTAATCTCTACAAATTACATTGAAATATCCCAACATAATATTCCATACTATCATCTTTCTTCTATTTAATTTTGAAAATATCTTCCCAAAGTTCTCTATCCTTGTAGTAATATTGATAATTATTTAGAAATATTTGTCCCATTTCATACCAAGTTCAAATGGTATTTGATGAGGCTCATCAACATGTATATCATAAGGGTCATAATGTCATCCTCCAGTTTTAAAATTATCTCTTTCTCACGTTTATATACATTTTTTGTTATATTATTCTTAGTGAGAGGGGTGAAAGATGTGTTGCTATGTCATGTGGCCTAATATAGTTTAAAGGTATGAATTGGAAATTTTTTAAATAATTTCAATGCAGGAGCTCGGAGTAGACAGTAGGGAGAGATTGTACAAGGTTATCTATCTCCTTAAATCCTTCAATAAGCCAAGATCACCACTATATCTCTCATCAAATCTAATTAATTTGCACCAAGAAGGATGAGGTCATTGGTAGCCAAGCAAGTGCAGTTCAAGGAAGATCTAGATCCACCTTTCTGGAGTTTTTGGAGACAAACATATCTATTTTCTAGGGAGCTATTGGTAGCTACCCTTTTTTATAAATAAACATGCCAAGGAACTCATTAAGATTAAAACTTTGTTTGCAACTAAGAAGTTATTGAACTCAACAACTTGTTACTACTATTTTTGACTTGTTATGTAATATATTTGACATTTTTGCAATGATAATGAGAAGTTTCTTATTGATCCATCACTAAGTTAGTTCAAAGGGCTGAGGGTCTTGGGTTTGGGCTGAACACTATTCTCTTAGGTCCCTCTTATATATTGATATTCCTTTATAGCTTAGAATGTTTGTTAGTTGCTACATTTTAGTAGAATATAATTCCTCAAAAAGCTTGTCATTGTTGCCTCTATCTCTCTCTCTCAAAGGAGCCTAATTACAGGAATCTATAGTCACAACCCAAAAACATTATGTTGATGATCTCTTGTTTATGATTTCTTGGAAATTTTACATTGGTTATCTTGTTTTTCATATAATTTTGTAGCATAGAATTTGATTCATTTCATATATAAGAAATCTTGGCATAGGTTAGATAGTTTCTTAATTCAACTCATCTTTTCCACCATTGGTTAGGATATTTTGTGAATGATAAGAAGAGAATGTGCATTTGATGTTGCCGGACTGTTGGATTTGTAGGCAAAGGGTCTTTTCACCATCTCCATCAAGGACTTATCCCCTCTCTTTTGAAGAATCTCAACCACTGTCTTGAGCTCTTCCTTTTAGGTCACCGCGAGCAACCTTCTTAGTCCAAATCTAGCATTCTTGAAGTATTGATCTTGGTTAGGGGTGTTGGTCACCTTCCATCCATCCACCACAACCTTCATCCATCTTTCCATCCCTTGATATCATCATTATTACCTTCCAAACCATCTTGGAAACCTTCCAGTAGCATTACAGGTCTTCCTATAGCAATAAATGGATCCTATAGCATTCCTGTAGTAGCTTGTTTTTCCCTTGTTTTGACATGTAATGAAAGTTTGAACTTAGTTTAGGAGTAGGTTAACCCACCAGCTTGGACTCCATGATTAAAGGTAGCACCTAGGCCATTCCAGCCATCCTTTTTCCTTCATTGCAAGAGAGAATAGCATTAGTTTCTTTATCTCTGATTTCGGAAAGTCGAACATTATTTTATATGAAAGTGTGAATTATATAGATGATGCATGGAATATTGATCTATGAATTGGTAGAATAATCTCATGTTTACAAGTGAATTTGATAGCTAGATGGTTGATTTCAATTAGTGTAGTTTCATTTTAGCATAGCTTTGGTGTTCTTTCATGAATTGATCCAATAGAATTTCCAAGTTGGTAGCATCTACAAGTGAGATTTGAAAAGCATTTACTTTTTTTACTTTAGAGATAGCCTTTGAATTTCACTTTCAGTAGTTAGTTTCCCCCTAATCTAGTAGAAGAATGGTTTTGGAGCCGTAATGATCAAATGACCTAATTGAGGGTAGCATGACTAGAATTCCATCTACTGTGTATATAGCATTGTCACCTCTAAGTTTGTATGAACCCCGGGTTGATAAATAGATTTTAGGATCCCCTGGGAGTTGTAGCACTATTGGTGTAATACCATGGCTCACCACATTTTGGCGTTGTTTTCAAGGAGGTGTATAGGTAGATATTATTTCTGCGTAAGCATTTTTTTATGTTTTGCATTGAGTTTTGAAAAAATTCGCGTAAAAGAAGAAAATTTTTCTTTCATGCCTCGTAGGAATAGAGATACTCAAGGAAATTTTTTACCAAACATCCCCACACCATCAAGTAGTCAACCTTCACTTTTCTTTGGTGATTGTAAATTTCCTTCTCTAGCTAAAGGGGAGTTAGAGGACCCCTTAGGTGAAGGACCTAAGATTTTTGAAGAATCTATTGGGGAAGAAGAAGAACCCATTTCACCTACCGAAACCATGGTTGAAAATAGGAATGAGGAGGTTTTCCCAATCAAAGATATTAATGGAGAGGCAATAATGAAGAATATAAGCCCTACTTCCCTTCCTCACTTCAATGGCTTAACCTCTAAGGACCCTAATACTTTTATGTTTGAGTTTGTTGTTTTCTATAAGACATATAACTATACCCATAATTACCAGAAGCTGAAGTTATTTCCATATACCCTTAAGGATGCAGCCTTACACATGTTTTTGGGTCTACCTGGGGATAACATCCCTTCCTCAGCTCAAATCAAACAAGACTTTAAAAAAAAGTAAAATGACTACTATAGGTCCAAATAAACCAAAGAAGAAATCTTTAGAATGACTCTTGGACCTGATGAATCCTTAGAGGAGTATGAGGAAATATTCCAGCTCAATTATAGGAGGGTCATATGCACACTTGATCCTGACTCACTCAAGTTAGTTCTTCTTCGAGGGATCAGGGAGGAGATGATGTAAAACCTCAAAATTCTTTCTAGGGGATACAACTATCAATTATCCTATGAAGACATAAAAACAGTTTTCAAGAACCAATCTAGGGCTGTTAGGAAGAAAGGTAGGGATAATCAAGCTTTAGTTAGTTCCTCTCCCTCCACAACATCCATCAAGAATGAAATTGAAAACATGTTGGAGGACTTTAAAAGTGAAATGATGCATACATTTTCTTTGCAAATGGATATCACATAGATCAAGAGAATACAAAAGGAAGCAGAGAGGGCCTGAGCTATTTTTTTCCCTAAGTGCACTAGAAGGCACCCCATAAATGAATTTCCATTAAATATCATAGAGGTATGCTTAGTCTATAAGGAAAACCATGCCATAGATAAATTTCCTTCTTTGCCTGGATTAAAAGTTGTATACCAAGGTGATGAGCCTAGGTATTGCAACAAGAATGCTGCAACTCCAAAGGTCACCAGCTTTACTTATCAACCCAGGGTTCATACAAACTTGGAGGTTACGATGACATATACACAAATAGAAGTGAAGATACTTCCTATTGTCAATACTCATCTAGCAAGAGACCTCGGGGTTCCAAGCTATACTTCTATAGGGTCAGAAGGATCTTGATTTTGATGGATGGAGAGAAAACCTAGTATAGGGGATAGATTTTCTACTACAAAAATGAAGAAAACAACATGCAAACCTAAATGACCATAATCTAATTAATCATGAAACAAATAGACTAAGAAGAATTGCTAAACAACACTAATCTAATGCAAAATATATAATTTGCAGAAGTAAAATGACATAAAACTATCCTAAGGTGTAGGAAAAGAAAACTAGGCTAAGTCTCTATATAAGCGAAAGAAGCTGCGAATGGTAAAAATGGTGAAAAGAGGATGTAATGAGAAACAATGCATGAGGACCATTAGATCAGGCGGGTGAAGGGTAGATGAATGATTGATATTAGACAGTAGGAGGGTATGTAGGCAAATGGGTAGACATGGTGGACTAATAGGATGGACAACTGGATTATATCGCGGAGGCGATCAGTAGATGAATGACGAAGATAAGCCAAGCCAGTCGGAGATCAGGTGCAGCGACAATCGTCGGATCAAGAGACAGATCAATGAAGGGGAGTTCAAGGCGATAAAGCAATTGGGTGATGCAACAACTGTCAGATCTGGTAGGGCAGATTGACGATGGAGATTTTACAGCAAAACAAAATGTGTGGAAATGACAAGTAGTTTTGGAGGGCAGTAAGCTCTATCATGCGTGCCCTCAAAACCATAAGTTGTATTTTGAAAATTCACACGATTAACCTCCCCAGCCGACATGTAGCACGGGGAAACTGCCCATCTCACGTGCTCTTAGCTCGATAATGTTTGGACAGAAATCCACATGATATGGCGTGAAGGCCGTCAAATTTAGCAAAGTGGATCTACAATGGGGAGGTGACCGAGCAGGTTGGTGAGTGGGTGCGCGATAACTGTCAAATCTGACAAGGCAGATCGATGGTGGGGATTTAAAAGGAAAAATGTCAAACACAAAAAGTGGATTGGGCATCGATTGGTGGGTTTTGCATGTGAAAGGTGATCGATGATTAAAAATCTGTTTTAACATGGATTAATAGCTCTCGCTGAGAATTTCAGGCTGAAGGAGATTCACATCATGAGAGATCTAGCAAGAGGGTGGAGGTCTAAATGACAGAAAAAGTGTGAAGGGGTGGATAATCATGAGAGGAATAGAGTGACAATGCAATGAACTCAATGACTGTGTTTAAACGACAAACCCTATGAAAACCAAAACCCTGTGTTTTTTAGGTTGTTGCAGGGTTTCTTCCTCACATCATGGTCCTAGAGGGAGGAGGTGAGGCCGAGACACCTGTGAGAAACCTTGTGGATATTTTCTTTGTCAACTTACTGGTTAAACAAAAGAATAAATGGACCAAACTAGAACATAACAAATGTTCCATGCACTATTGTAATGAAACTGCAACCACTTAGCAAATGAACATAAAACAAGAAGCCACTTTAGTAAATGAACGGGAAAGCCATGAATCTATGCTAAACCACTATAATGAACATACATCTACTTAACCAAATGGATAATCAAACCATGCATCTATGCTAGTGTTGTAATGGAAATTAACTTCTTAAGTGAATGAACAAAAAGCATGAATCTATATTGTTGTTGTAATGAGAATGTATTTGATTAAGAAAATGAACAAAAAGCAGGAAGATATGCTAACATAACAGTACAATAAAGAGGATCTTTGGCTGCTAGGGTTGGGCCCTAACCTAAGAGCTTCAGCCCTCTGAGTTAACTCAATTCTAGCTCAAATCAAAACTCATCTTCATTATCAAAGAACATTATATTACATTAAACTGTTACAAGTTTGCACTAGAAAAAGAGTTTGAATACTGGCTAACTGACTGACTAACTATTCGTTAACTGCCTAAAAAAAATGAAGTCCTAAGCTTCTCTATTTATACATCTAAAGTCTCAATGACTTCCCTTAAAATTAGGGAGGTACAACTCCCAACTTAATGGTAACTTGTCCTTTCACGTTCACTAGCTCGGTTGCCTTCTAGTAGGGAGGCTACTTGTAGTTCCACTTTCTTGGTTGTCTTTTAGTACTCCTGATTTGGCTGTGTGTACTTTTAGCTGATGGAGGGATATTCGAATGGATGGGCAGTAAATGAGGAGGATTTGCCTCCTGTAATTCCTCTCTTTTGCCCCATCTAAGTTTTTACCAAGGTATTTTACCCTAGTTCCTTGCTTTTACCTTTTATCCCTGCATTTCTTTTGCTTTTATCCTTTATTCCTACATTACATGCATATTAGACCACAAAGAAACATATCCAACTCTAACTCAACTCAAGAGAAAAATATAATCAAAAGTATGCAATACGTTGTGAGAATAGTTGCTTTGACTAAGCTAGGAGGTGAATTAAGGCAAATTAAGGCCCATATAATTACTTAATTATGAGACTCATCATCACCCCCCTACTAAAAGTGTTTCTCATCCTATGAGAAACTTAGTGGCTCTGGTAGCCTCTTTGACATCTCATTCTTTTATTGTGGTCTTTTATTCTTGTTTATAGCAACCTGCGTTCTTTTCTTTTTCTTCCCACTGATATTCTCTAATCTTTAAGCTATGTGGCAGTGTTTCATCTCTTTCAGCAGGCATGCATATTATCATTTGTTATCAGCCTAAGCATATCCTCAAAATGTGTACTTGCTTGCCCTTTGGAAGAAATATATCTAAGTGTTAGCTGAGGATTATTTGTAATTAAATTATGGGTGCTAAGTAAGGCCATGGTATTTTGATTGTTCAACTACTTCTCTATCCCTAAATTTGCTTAGATCTTTTGTTTCTTGCTGCTTTTTCTTTTTTGTTTCAATGCCTTCTTCCTCTTCTATTTCAGCATCATGTTCCTTTGTATTAGTGGCTTCTTTATCCATCTCATCCCCATCTAGCTCTGTATATATTGTTTCTCGTTTTTTCTCCTCCTTACTGTCAAAGGAATAACACCATAGATGAAGGTTTTGATGTCATCCTCTATTGGTGAGTCATTGAAGACTATCCATGTTATAAGGATCCTGAGGTTTTGGAGGGCATAGATTTTTTAAAGGAAACTGGCCACCTTTTTACTCACAAACCAACTACCTCTTAACCTTTACAAATTTTTATGAAATGATGTAGATGAGTGAGTAAGTAGGATACTTATCTGTGGCCTTAATGCCACACTGCAAGTGTCAAGTATCGGAGGTGTTGCTAATGGTCATTCTTCTTCCTCCTCTGCTATGGGCTGATGGTTTCTTGACTGCAAATCAGATGTTATTGCTGTTGTTTAGCTCTTTCTTCCTCCTCTGTTGTCTTTTGTACAGATAGGGCAGGAGTGTGTGTGAAGGCGAGGATGATGGTAATGGATGAGATGATGTTGTGGAAAACATAACCTTCTCCTGAATTGAAGTAATGAAGTGAAAAAACAATGGAATTTATGTAGGGATGCATGATAAGGGGTGGGGGAGATGAACATATGCGAGGCAAGGCCCACCTTGGATCTTCTCTTTGGTCCTTGATTATCCTTCTCATCCTCCTGTAAACAACAATTATGTTTTTTTTCTTCTTTTATTATCATATTTTTTTGAAAAACACCTAGGCTACCTCAAAGAGGTTTCACCCTAGGTATCTACCCTGGGCGCCTCAAGAAAGGTTTTCACCCAGGGATCTTCTTTTTCTTTCCATTTTTCTCATCCTTGGGCCTCCTCATGGAGGTTTTCAACCCAAATATGGGACTCAGGCGTCTCATGGAGGTTTTCACCTAAATCCTTATACTATTTTTTTCTTTTACAATGACCTGATGAGGGAGGAGCTGAAACTTGTTCCACCATCATCATTGTCTTATTGATGTTGTCAATGAACTCTTGTCTAGATGAAGGCCTCTTGTATAATTTAAATCTATGTCCATTAACTAGTAATGGAATGGTGTCTTCATCTATAGTCCTGATTCGCACTGAACAATTGTCATGGCATATTTCCACCACATATGGTCTAAGCCATCTTGTTCTTAGATTTCCCTTGAAGTCTTTATACCTTGAATCATATAATAAGGCCTAGTCTGACTCTTGAAACAACTTCTCCTTAATGTGCTTGTCATGCGATATCTTCCTCTAAAGTTGAACTATCTTTTTATGAAGGAGAGATTGCATTCTGAATTCATCTAGGCCATTCAAATGGTACAACCTTTCTTTTTGTACATGATTGAGACCTAGATCTAGTTGGGTTGCCATCCTCAATGTGTTATATTCAAATTTGATGGATAGCGAAACCTTTTTTCCATAGACCAGCTCATAGGGTGTGAATCCAGTGGTGGTATTCCATGTTGTATTATAGGCCTAGGTGACCTCAACTAGTCTCACAGCCCACCCCTTTCTATTGTTGTTCACCACCATGCTCAGGATGTTCTCCAGTGCTCCGTTGGTCACCTCCACTTGCCCATTAGCTTGTAGATGATAATGAGTGGAGGTCCTATGTTTTATCTTGTGATGCCTAAGTAGTTCTTCGATCATGCTGGAGGTGAATTGGCTGCCTTGGTTTGTGACTAGCTCTCTAGGGTACCCAAATTTGTAGAATATGTTCTCCCTTAGGAACTCAACCACCTTTTCTTCTATTGTTTCCTTGATTGCTTTGGTTTTTGCCCACTTAGTCAAGTAATCGGTGCACATAATGATGTGTTATTTTTGTTTGGAAGGAGGGTTGATAGGCCCAATGAAGTTAGTGCCCCACTTGTTAAATGGCTCGAAAGTCACTTGAGGTTGCAGGGGCATTTCATCCCTTGGAGTAGGATTTCCCATCCTCTAGCACTGATCAAACTGACTAACATATTTCTTCACGTCTTGGTGAAGAGTAAGCCAATAATAGCCTACTTGTAACACCTTGAATGTTGTCCTTTTTGGTGCAAAGTGACCTCCACAAGGTCTATCATGACAGGTCAGAAGGATGTCAAATACCTCCTCTTACCTTACACATCTTCTCAAGATTTTATCTGGGCCAAGTTTGAACATATTTCCCCCAGTCCAAGTGAAAGGGGAACTTTTCTTGATTATCTTTCTTTTTCTCTAGAGGGCAGGTTTGGTGGGAACTGCGCTGACACCAGATAGTTTTCTATATTAGCAAACCATGGGGAGAGCACTAAAATATCAAACAAATGGTCATATGGGAACTGATCATCCACCATTCCTTCTTCACCTGCAGGCAAATTCATTCTAGACAGAAAGTCAGCAACAACATTTTCCTTATTATGCTTATCAACAATAGTTAAATCAAACTGTTGCAATAAGAGTAACCATCTTATGATTTTAGCATTTACATCTAGTTTGTTCATTAAATATTTAATTGCAGCATGATCAGTATGTGCAAATGTTTGATAGCCTGTAATCTAATTCCTAAACTTGTTCAATGAATGCACAACAACCAAGAGTTATTTTTTTGTCATAGTATAGTTTAGTTCGACCTTTGATAGGTTGTTACTCGTAAAGTAGATGGCCTAAGGAAATTTCTCTTCTACCTATCCTAAGGCTATTCATATGGCTTTATGTGAGGCATCAGCATGAATGTGAAAAGGGAGGCACCAATATGGGCCTCTAAGGATTGGTGCAGTGGTTACCTTACCCTTTAAAATGTCCAAGGCCTCTTGATAGCTCTTTGACGATATAAATTTAGAATCTTTCACCAATAATCCAAACAAAGGAGAGGCTAGCTTGTTGAAGTCTTTTATGAATCTTCTATAATATCCAACAATCCCTAAGAAACTCCTAACATCTCTCTACTTTTTTGGAGGAGGGACCCTTTGAATGATTGCTACATTGTTTGGGTCCACTTGCAGTCCTTGCTAAGATATTGAGTGACCTAGCATAGTCCCTTCAATCATTAAGAATTCACATTTTCTGGACCAATAGACAGGTTCATCTCAATACATTTGTGTAATACTTTGCCTAAGTTAGTTAGGGCCCCTTGGAAATTGGTGGGCTCCAGTATTGCAGCAATAATTCTACAACTCATAGGACTCCCTTCTTTACTTTTATCAACCTGGTAGTTCGTAGCAAACTTGGAAGTGACGGTGCTATATGCACAAGTACTAGCTCTTGCTACAGGCTGTCACTTGATCAGCTGGCACAAGTCTGCTAGGAGATTAAGCCAACTTCTATGAGCTCTTAGAAGAAGATTTTAAATGTGATGGACAAAATATAACTCAAAGGAGGCTAGTCTATTTGCAAAAAGAATCTAAAAGCTGAAAAGAAACACAAACCCTAGCAAACCCAGGGTTTACCGAGTAACCCTACTGGTGCAAGAAAAGAGATGAAAGTGGTGGGAATGGATGCCATTGACTTCTAGAAAGGTAAAATGCATGTGACTAAGCTACTTCTAAAGTGAAATCTGAAAATGAACATGTTTTTGTATTTTTGAGTAATCTTGTAGAATTATTATGCATGTGCTTTAATTGTTTTTTACTGTGCAGAGGTTGATTAGCGAAAGGAAATGGGGTAGGCACTTGAAGGAGGTTGGGAAGGTGAGAAGAGGGCCTAAGGGGGTCCCTAGCACCCTTCTAGAGTGTTTCATAGTGATCAGATCTCGAGAAACTACTCTTATGATCTTCTATAGGAAGTCTGCAGGGGTTCTACAGGACGTTTTACAAGATGTTCTACAGTATGTTCTGAAAGAGGATTTTGGAGGGTTGATGGAGGAAAAATGGTGGAAAAGTGGAAATGGAGGTTGGATGAGGATGTGAAGGGGTCTAGGACTAGGTGAATGAAGCTTAGGAGTGATGAAGGTGGTTCAATTTGTTCAAGGATGGCGAGAGAAATGTTGCACAAAAATGTACAAATTAGGGTAAGGTGAGAAAATGTGGCAAATGAAGGGAAGGAATCTGAGTTAGGGGGTTGGAGCAATTTTTCTAATGGAGGAAGGGTAGGCAGGGAGGTATCATAGGTGTTTTTCACACTATTTTCCAAGACTGATCAACAAAGACTAGGAAAACCCAAGATCTAGCTATTTTGACCTACTTTGACCTAAAAACCAGAAACATGATGAACATAAGTTTATTGGCAGAAAATTATGCAAGATAACTATGGAAAATAGCAAGAACGGATTCTAAAAATGCAAGTATAATAGGTATCAACTTTCCTAACTAAAAATCTAACGCTAGCAATTACATGAAGAGGCAGAAACAATGTTTTTTTGGCAGCAAGGAAGGGGAGATGAGATCAAGGATTTCTTGGTGGCCTTTTTGTAGGTGTTTTCCTTCACCAAACTACCAAATCAACCTGAAGCATGAAAAGCTATCTCAATCATCAAAAACGACCTAAGTAACAAAGCAATATTTTAATCTAAATAGAAGAAATTATTCTAGGAATGCAGCAAAAAACATACAGAAGTACACAATGGAGGTACTGGCACTTGGGTTGGGCCCAACCCCAATAGCTACAGCATCCTAAGAGAAACTCAGAGTTGATGCAAAGTGAAACTGATCTCCATTACTCAAAAAATAACCATGTCACAAAAATGTTTACAACAAGATCTCGAAAATGAGCTGAAAGGCAGAGCAGCACTAAAGTGTGAAATACAAATGTTCAAGAGCTAAACTACCAAGGATGGAAGCCTTCCTACTTATGCACCACGAGGACCTCCAATAGCCCTCCTTAACCCAAGGGGCTTGGCTGCTCAAAACTGCAAGTAATCAGCCACTTCACAAAAGCTGCTTGGCTGCCCTTGGAAATCATCTTTGGTGGGATGTTAAACTCCGAGCTGATGGTGGAGAACTCGAAGAAGGGGCCATTTAGTGTAGGAGACACCCTTCTTACTAATCCTCAGCCTTGTTCCCTCATATTTGGCTGTCAAATGGCTCATAAATGCTTGACCTTGGTCCAAAAGAAGTCCAAAAATCTGCAATAAGCATGTATTAGACTTCATGGTCAAGTGACTATTCTCATTCATTCAATTAACATTTTTATACTCAAAAGCATGCATAAACTATGAAGAATGGTGGATTAATCGATAACAATAGGAAAAATAAGCCCAATAAGTTATCCATTTTTGGGGCTCATCAGAAATCACAGCCATAAGGTGTAAAATCATCCATGTAGTTCTCCACAACGTCATGAACTAATTCAACAAAAATATTTAGGATTGCTCTCTGGAAAGTGGTAGGAGCATTGCACAGGCCGAAAGGAAGGAATCTATAGGCAAAAGTACCCAATGGATAGGTGAAATTTGTCTTATCCAGGCCTTCTGGGCAGATTTGGATTTGGATGTACCCACTGAATCCATCTAGGAAAGAAAAGAACTTCTTCCCTACCAGGCCATCTAACACTTGGTCAATGAAGGGTAAGGGAAAATGATCCTTCTTGGTGGCTTTGTTTAGCTCCCTATAATTGACACAAATCCTCCACTTCCCATTTTTCTTTGGCACTAACACTAAAGGAGAGACCCGCTCACTGTCAAAGGTAGGGTAAATGAACTCTGCATCTAATAGTTTATGAAGTTCTTCCTTGACTATGTCTTTGAGGGTTGGATTCATTCTCCTTTGTGGTTACCTGACTGGCTTGCAACCTTCCTTGATTTATATGTGGTGAGTACACACCGAGGGGTGTACTCCCTTCATTTCCTTGTAGTTCCAAGCAAAGGCTTATAGGTTCTCCCACAACAAGTTGCATAGTTGTTCCTCCTCTGAAATAGAGAGAGATGGATTAATCTTCAAGGTTTTCTGTCACCCAAATTCTATTGTTTTGACTTGGAGTGGGTTGGAATCAACCAAGAATAAGTTAATTTGATGATTTTTTAGTGTTTCTTTTACTTCTTCTTCTAGGGGTAATGAACTAGGAGTTGGACTCTGGAGCAGGTGTTCAATTAAATCATCCTCATCTTGATGTCCTCCTCCTATGATGGCTTCCAGAGTATACAATTCAATAGAATGAAGCTCATCTTCTTCCTCCTCCTCCAACTGTAAAGGTAAGTCATGTTCTAAGGAGGGTTAAGCAGGAGGGTATAGGACTAATTGTTTGGACATATGCTCATTCTTAATGGTCATATTCACAGCTCTACAGCTAATGTAGGCACCAACAATGTCCAACCATGGCCTCCCAAGGATGAGAGTGTAACCAGTTAGGTTAGCCTTAGGATGGAGAACTAGGAACTCTGCTAGGTACTCCTAGGAATCAATGGAGACCATCACATCCTCAACAATTCCCTCAGGGGTGACTGTAGATTGGTCTCCAAGTTGCAGCACTGTTGTGGTCTTACTTAATGACCCTTGGAGGTTAAGCTTGAGCATGGTGTCCTTTGTCATCATATTAATGGTAGCCCCAAGATCAATCAAAGTGTGTGGGACAATGGTGCCGTTGATGTGGATGTCAACTACTAGGCTTCTAGGATCTAAGTATTTTCGACATATTGCCTGCCCCAACATTAAGTCAAATAACCTCCCAATGACATTAACGGTAGGCGCATCCCTTTTTCTTCTTCCTAGATGCTTAAAGCACTTCCCCTTAATTAATTTATTGTAAATAGGCACATCTTTGATTGCCTGGAGAAGGGGAATCTTTACACATAGGTTTTCTAATTCTCCGAGAAGTTCAATTTCTTCTGGGCTAGGCTGGTGTGGTTGGGCTGATATTTTAGGAAAGGGTGGATTTTCTTTAAGGTTTCTATCCTCTCCTTTTTCCTCAACCTCCTTATGTGAGGAGGGAGGTCGGTTATATGGGAGAATTCTCCTGGATCTCAGGTGGAAATCCTAAATTTCAATAGCAAAAGATGGGTATGATGTCTCTCTGCCATATGTTTATTGGGCCTGCCTATTGTTTGGGTTTGGATTTTCCTAGGTAGGAATTTGGGGTTGCCTAGGTGGAGCAGAGTGTAGGAGTTGCGGTTGGGTAGGTGATGGAGGCAAAATAGCTGGAACATTGTTGAATTGGGGCCTCCACCCCTGGGGTGGTGTATTCCACTGATGTTGTGGCTGATTGTAAGGTTGAAATGACTAGTTGGGTGGCTGGGAATGATATTTAGATGCATAGGACCAAGGAGGGGGTGTAGACTAGGAAGGATTGGTAGGGGGTCCCCAAGAAGGTGTAGTGATGGTTTGGTTGGGTCTGTAATATGCATGGGATGATCTAGGCCCAAGAGCTATCCTTTAGTTAATGTAGCAAAGCTTCTTAGCGACCCCTTCAGCTTCTTCATATACATATTTGAGGCCAAGTAAGGAAGGGCACTTGTATGTGGAGTGGTTTTCTTCACAAATTAAGAAAATATCAATACGGTTTAACGGGCATTCATTCCTAGGATGCCTCCTCGTGCACCTAGGACAAAAGATGGCCAAGGATCTATCTACTTCCTCTTGCTTCCTTATGATATTCATGGTATCCAGTTGCAAGGAAAGGGTTTACAACATCTCACTTTTAAATTCCTCCAGCGTATTTCCAATTTCACCCTTGATGGATGAGTTGGAGGATGATGTACTGGCCATAGGTTAACTACTTCTACCCTTGTTTATGGCCACCCTAGAATGGTTTCTAAGGACAGTATTGATGTCCTCATAGGTTAGTTGGTAGATATGTCCTCCTGATAACATGTGTAAGGTGTCTAGGATATCTTCTCTCACTCCTTTAAGAAAGACTAGCTTCAGCAACATATGGTCAAGTGTGCACCTGGCGCTTTTGTAACTGAGCTGAAACCTCCCTTCGTAGTCTTCTAGGGATTCATCATGGCCTATGGTAATCTTGAAAATTTTATCTTTAGTGTCCTTTGACCTATAGTAGTCCCTATATTTGTTGTTAAAGGCTTGCTGCATCTGAGCCCATGTTGTTATGTTATCTCTAGGTAAACCCATGAACCAGCACAAGGTTGCATCCTTGAGGGTAGAAGGAAATAGTTTCAACTTTTTCTCATCATCTGTATAGTCATATGTTTAATAGACAATAGAAAAATCAAATAGGAAAGTGTCAGGGTCCTCTGTAGTCAAGGCATGGATACGAGGTAGAGCAGAGGGGCTTATATTCTTCATTTTAGTGTCCCCGTTGGTTTCCATAATGGGGAAGGCACTCACAATTCTCCCTCTATATCCTCCGTCATTTAAGTGTTTAGCCATTGGTTCAGTAGGAATGGGTTCTTCCTCTTCTTCTTCCACTATAGGTTATTCAAATATATCAGGTTTCTCAACCAAAGGGGCTTCCAATTCACCATCAGTGAAGAAGAAAAAAGGTTCATTGTTGGATGAGGTGGGGGTGTTTCGCAAGAATTTTCCTGAAGTATCCCTAATCCTACGAGGCATGAAAGGAAATGTTTTTGGGTTTCTGTGAGATTTTTCTTGAAATTTGGGAAGTAATTGCAAAAAGAAAATTGATGATTAAATGAAAAATAACTAACATAATGGAAACTACTTGCTGAATTGAAATCGTTGAATGGAAGACTACTGACAGAAAGAAAATTTCTTACAGAATGAGATTGCTGATCAAATAAAAACTATTAACAAAAGGAAACTACTTTGCTGAATTGAAATTGCTAGATGAAACTAGATTAACTTGCAGAATGGAAAGGAAAGTAGATAAATGACAAAATGAAAGAAATAAACTAGATTACCTTTGCAGAAATAAACTAATAGAAGAAAGTTGGAAACTAGAGAATAAAAGAAAAGAGCAGTAAGAACTATTACTCAGACACCTCCCCAATAGCGGCACCAAAAAGTGATGAGCCTAGGTATTGCAACAAGAATGCTATAACTCCTAGGGCTACCATCTTTACTTATCAACCCAGGGTTCGTACAAACTTGGAGGTGACTATGCTATATACACAAGTAGAAGTGAAGATACTACCTGTTGTCACTGCTTATCTGGCAAGAGACCTCAAGGTTTCCAAGCTAGACTTCTATAGGGTCAGAAGAAGCTTGATTTTGATGGAAGAAGAGCAAACCTTGTCTAGGGGAGAGTTGTTCTGTTGTAGAAATGAATAAAACAACATGCAAACCTAAATCACCATAACCTAATTAATCATGAAAATAGCTAGACTAAGAATAATTGCTAAACAACATTAATCTAATGCTAACTATATAAGTTGCAGAAGTAAAAGGGCATAAAACTATCTTAAGGTGTAGGCAAAGGAAACTGGGCTAAGTCTATGCATAAGTGAAAGAAGAGATGAGAGGTCAAAATGGTGAAAAGAGAACGTAATGAGCAACAATTCATGAGGACTGTTGGATCAGGCAAGTGAAGGGTAAATGAATGGTTAAGATCGGATAGTAGGAGGGTACGTAGGAAAATTGGTGGACATGGTGGACTAACAGGATGGATGTATGGGATTATATCATGGAGGTGATCGACATATGAACGACGGAGATCGACCAAGCTAGTTAGCGATCGGGTGAAGCGACAGCCATCAGATCAAGAGACAAATCGACGATGAAGAGTTCAAGGTTATAAAGTGATCGAGTGATGCAACAGCCGTTAGATCTGGCAGGGAAGATCGGTGGTGGAGATTGGATCGTGAAAAGAAATGTGCAAAAATGACAAGCGGGTTTGGAGGGTAGTAAGTTGTATTTTGCGCGCCCTCAAAACCATAAGTTTTATTTTGAAAATTCACGCCATTAGCCTCCCCGGCTGACACGTAGCATGGGAAACTGCCCATCTCGTGTGCTCTCAACCCGATAATGTTCAAACAGAAATCCACGCGATATGGCACGAAGGTCGTCAAATCTAGAAAAGAGAATCTACAGCGGGGAGGTGACCGAGTAGGTTAGTGAGCGTGTGTGCGATAACCATTGGATCTGACAAGACATATCGACAGTAGGGATTTAAAAGGCAAAAATTCAAACGCGAAAAGTGGATTGGGTAGCAATTGGTGGGTTTTGCGTGTGAATGGTGATCAAGAGTTAAAAACCATTTGAACGTGGATTAATAGCTCTCGCTGAGTGTTTCAAACTGAAGGAGATTAACAACATGAGAGATCTTGCATGAGGGTGGAGGTATAAATGATAAATAGAGAGAGTGAAGGGGTGGATAATCATGAGAGGAACAGAGTGACAATGCAATGAACTCATGGAATGTGTTTAAACGACAAACCCTATGAAAACCAAAACCTTGTGCTTTTGGGGTTGTTGTAGGGTTTCATCCTCACATCATGGTCCCAGAGGGAGGAGGTGAGGCTAAGACACCTGTGAGCAACCTTGTGGATCTTTTCTTTGTCAACTTACTGGTTAAACAAAAGCATAAATGGAACAAACTCAAACATAACCAATCTTCCCTGCACGATTGAAACGAAACTGCAACCACTCAGTAAATGAACAGAAAACAGGAAGCCACTTCAGTAAATGAATATGAAAGCCATGAATCTATGCTAAACCACTGTAATGAACATGCATCTACTTAACCAAATGGATAATCAAACCATGCATCTATGCTAGTGTTGTAATGGAAATGATTTGCTTAAGTGAATGAACACAAAGCATGAATCTATATTGTTGTTGTAATGAGAATGCATTTGATTAAGCAAATTAATAGAATGCAGGAATCTATGCTAACATAATAGTACAATAAAGAGGAGATTTGGCTGCTAGGGTTGGGCCCTAACCCAATAGCTTCATCCCTCTGAGTTAACTCAGTGCTGGCTCAAATCAAAACTTATCTTCATTATCAAAGAACACTGTATTACATTAAACTGTTAGAAGTTTGCATTGGACAAAAAGTCTGAATACTTGCTAACTGACTGACTGACTATTGGTTGAGTGCCTAAAAAAACTGAGGTCATAAGCCTCTCTATTTATACATCTGAAGTCTCAATGACTTCCCTCAAAATTAGGGAGGTAAAACTCCCAAATTAATGGTAACTTGTCCTTTCACTTTCACTAGCTTGGATGCCTTCTAGTAGGGAGGATGCTTGTACTTCCACTTGCTTGGTTGTCTTTTAGTACTCCTGATTTGGCTGTGTGTACTTTTAGCTGATGGATAGATATTCGAATGCATGGGCAGTAAATGAGGAGGATTTACCTCCTGTAATTCTACTCTCTTGCCTCATCTGAGTTTTTACCAAGTTCTTTTACCATAGTTCCTTGCTTTTACATTTTGTCCCTGCAATTCCTTTTCTTTTATCCTTTATTCCTACATTACATGCACATTAGACCAAAAAGAAACATATCCAACTCTAACTCAACTGATAAGAAAAATATAATGAAAAGTATGCAATAAGTTCTAATAATAGTTGGTTTGACTAAGCTAGGAGGTGAATTAAGGCCAATTAGTGAATTAAGGCCAATTAAGGCCCATATAATTACTCAATGATGAGACTCATCACAAGGGGTATAAGGTGGCACTGAGAAACTTTGTTTTATCAATAAAATGAGGCCTCAACGACCTCAACTATACTAGAAGGGAATGCAAGGTGCATCCTACTCTTATTAACATCAAAACCAGAATGCACCTTTTCCACCTCAGTAGTCTTCCACTCATCCATCATGGTATGCACCTTCTTCTTGGCCTTATCGACCTCAATATCCTCCCCAACCTATCCATCAACCCTTTTAGCCATATGTTTCTCCACATCCTTAGTGGAATAACCCATCACAAGGGTGGAGGCCTCAACTCAACCAACCTCCTTCTTTACTACATCCACCTCCATCTCAACCATATCTCACTCATCTTGCTCCACCCAAGCAACCTCAGATGACTACTCAACCCAATTCGAATCTCAATAATAAGCAAGCATAATAGGTCTACAATGGTGAGACATCCTACCTTGCCTATGTTGTGGAGATTCAATAAATCAACCTTAGGTCTAGAAGAGTGCTCCCGAATAGCCAACTATCATCTCCACCTGAGGATTTTGAAGAGGAAAAGCAAGAGAGTAGTCCTCAAGTAAATCCACCTCCTTTATCTGATAGAATTCTCCAATCTAACCAACACACACCAGAAGATACAAAACTTCTGGGAGAATTGAATAATATATGTGTTAAAATACCCCTCCTCCAAGCTATTAAGGATGTTCCCATATACAATAACATTATCAAAGAGAAATGTTTCAAACACTGTGGGAGGAGAAAAAGGGACACCCCCTCCATCAATGTTATTGGTCAATTATCTGATTTGATGTTGGAGAGAGTGATTTTCCTAAAATATATATACCCAGGAATTCTAGTGGTAGATGTGCACATTGATGGCATCATTGTCCCTCACACCCTTATTGATCCTGGGGCTGCTATCAATGTGATGAGTAAATAAACCATGCTAAAACTAAACCTCCAAGGATCCTTGAGAAATACCACTACAGTGTTGCAACTTGCATATAGTTCCATAGTGGCTCCTGAGGGAGTTGTTGAGGATGTAATGGTCTCTATTAACTCCTAGGATCATCCTACTAACTTGTTGGTTCTCTGGCCCAAAACTAAATTCAATGGTTTTCCTCTCATCCTGGGAAGGCCATGGTTAGTTACTGCTAATGTTTACATAAGTTTCAGCGTCAAGAACATAACCATTGAGAACGAGCATTTGTCCAAATAATTGGTATTGTACCCTCCTACTCAGCCATCCATTGAGCATGACTTACCCCCATGGTTAGAAGAGGAGAAGATGAAGTGTATTATAAGAGATCCCATCCAATATATACCTTGAATGTTGTTATATGAGGGGGGAAACTTGATGAAGATAACCTCATTGACCAAATCCTCTATAACCAACCCCCCAATACCATTCCTCCTATTGAGCTTGTGAAGGAATCTAAGGGTAATCCTTGGACTGAGTTATGCCTAGTTAACCCAAGTCTCGCACATGTCAAAGTTGTAGAATTTGGCCCATCTAGAACCTTGAAGATTAACTCCTCTCTCTCAGCTAACCAAGAAGAGAAGTTGTGCAAAATTTTGAGAGAGATCTTAGATGACTTTTCTTGGAGCTATAAAGAAATGAAGGGGGTACCTCCTTTGGTTTGTACTCATCACATCTATATTAAGGAGGGATGCAAACTTGTGTTCCAACCTAAGAGGAGAATGAACTCAACCCTCAAGGACATAGTAAAGGAAGAGTTGCAAAAGTTGTTGGATGCAAGGTTCATATACCCCATCGTAGATAGTGAGTGGGTTTCCCCTCAATTTTTGGTACCAAATAAGAATGGGATGTTGAGGATTTGTGTGGATTACAGTGTGCTAAACAAAGCCAATAAGAAACACTATTTCCCTTTACCTTTCATGGATCAAGTTTTATATGGTCTTGCAGGGAAGAAGTTCTTATCTTTCCTTGACGGATTCAGTTGCTACAATCAGATACAAATCAGCCCCGAGGATCAAGAAAAAACTACAGTCACATGTCCTTGGAGTACATTTTCTTATAGGGTCCTTCCTTTTAGTTTATGTAATGTCCCTACCACTTTTTAAAGGGAAGTTCTAAGCATCTTTTATGTGCTAGTCCATGACTCTGTAGAGATATACATGGATGAGTTCACTCCCTATGGGTGTGACTTCCTGGAGGCTCTCTCTAACCTGGGGAAATTCTTGAAGAAGTGCATTGAAATGAACCTCTCACTTAGTCCTGGTAAGTGTGAATTATTAATGAATGCAGGGGCTGTCCTTGGCCATTTGATATGTCAAAAGGAAATACAAGTGGACCCAAACAAAATTTCCATCATAAAACGGGTCTCTACTCTTCAAAAGTAGATTGATGTTAACAGTTTCTTGTGCTTAGCTGGATATTATAGGATGTTTATCAAGGACTTTAGTAAAGTGGCCTCACCATTGTTTGGATTCCTAGCCAAGGAATTATAATTCTAGTGGAAAGATAGCTTCGAAGAAGCCCTTGAGACCTTGAAAGAAAAATTAACCACTGCACCTATACTTATGGGCCCAAATTGGGCTCTTCCTTTCGATATCTATGCTGATGCATCTGAAAACGTTGTGGGGGTAACCTTAGGAAAAATAGATGGTAAATTACCTTATGTCATTTACTTCATTAGTAAAAAATTGTCTAAGGATGAATTGAACTATATTATAACTGAGCAAGAACTCCTAACTGTTGTACACTCCTTGAACGAATTGAAACACTACATCACTGGATACCAAACCTTTGTGCATACTGACCATGTAGCTATCAAATACTTGATGAATAAGCCTGATGTGAATGCTAGAATCATTAGATGGTTTCTATTGTTACAATAGTTTGATTTAACTACCATTAACAAGCCAGTAAAATAAAATGTAGTTGCATATTTGTTTTCTAGACTTGTTTTACCTACAGGTGATGAAGGGATGGTCGATTATCAACTTTCATATGAGCACTTATTTGTTATCTTAGTGCTCTCTCCATGGTTTTCTGACATAGCCAACTACCTAGTTGCTGCCAAATTTCGTCCAAATCTATCATCTAGGGAAAAAAACATAATTATAAGGAAGAACACCTATTTCACTTGTATTGGGGGAAATCTCTTTAAGTTGGGACCAGATCATATCTTAAGGATATGTGTCCCGGAAGAGGAAGTCTTTGAGATCCTCTCAGCCTGTCATGATGGGCCCTGTGGAGGTCATTTTGATGCACAGAGAACAAATTTCAAAGATCTACAACCCAAGGGCCTTGGAGCCATTTGAAAAGTGGGGCATGGATTTCAATGGGCCAATTGATCCACCATCAGGGAAGAATAAGTACATCATTGTTTGCACTGATTATTTGACAAAGTGGGTTGATACAAAGGTTGTCAAGGCAACAACAGAGGATAAAGTGGCTGAGTTATTAAGCGAGCATGTGTTCTACAAATTTGGGTATCCCAGAGAGATATTCATTGATCAGGGGGCTCAATTCACATAACATCTAACCGAGAATCTGTTAAGGTAACATCATGCCAAACATAGAAAATCTACTACCTATCACCCTCAATAAAATTGACAAGTAGAGGTTACAAATAATGGATTAGAGAGGACCCTCACCAAGGTTGTCAACAGAAACAAGAGGGATTGGGAAAACAGATTAGTGGAGGCCAATTGGGGCTATAACATTACTTGGAAAATAACTACTGGTTCTACTCCATATGTTCTGGTTTATGAAAAGAAAGCTCTACTCTCTATTTTATTTGAGTATAATACTTTGGGAATGGAAGCCCAATTGTAGTTAGATATCACCAAAACACAGAAAGAGAGGTTGATCTAGTTAAATGGCTTGGATGAGTTCAGAATGTAGTCCCTCCTACACACTGAAGCTATACAATTGCAGAGGAAGGTCTGGCATGATAGGCATATCAAGGACAACGTTTTGTAGGAAGGGGATTAGACTTTACTATATGACTCTAAGTTCAAGGATTTTAGAGGAAAATTGACGACATGATGATTAGGGCCATACCTGATAAAGAAATTCCATGACAATGGAGTTGTTCAAATCAAGACCATTGATGGAGAAGGGATTCCCTTGCTTGTCAATGGCTACAAGTGCAAGGTATACAAAAAAACTATGTCTAAGGAAGAATTCGTCAACACCATCAACAAAGAGGTCAATGTGATTGGAAGTGCCATAGCTTCTAGTGCACAAAATTTCTAGATATTGTCTTGAAAAACAAAATAATGATAATAATAAAAGGCTTGGATGAAAACCTTTATGAGGCATCTGAGGCTATCTCTTGGGTTGAAAACCTTTATGAGGCAACCGAGGAGTAAAGAAAAAGAAGAAAATTAAAGATCCCTGGGATAAAACCTCTCTTGAGGCACATAAGTTAGGAATATAAGTTGAAATCCTCTCCTAAGGTAGCCCATGTGTCTTAAAAAAAGAAAAAAAAAGGCTAGGACATGCATCCACAATATCTATTTTAATTGTTTTTGTCATTTTGCACATTTGAAAATAGTGCTGGATTCCATAGCTACATGGTCAACATCCTCAATATTCTCTCCACTTATCCCTCCATCCACTTCATATCCACCATCCAAACTCATGTGCTCGCCACTCCCCGTCATCTCAGTAGCTCAAAAATCAAATTTTAACCCCTCTCTCGATTTCTATAGGAAGAACCTATAATTTCTACAGCAAGGTCCTATAGTGCTAGACAAGGGCTCCAAAAAGCTACAGGAGGGTAATTTGAATGAAACGACCACCAAGCATGACCTTTAAAAGTATAAAGAAGGTTATCCCATGATCGTCTTCCATCTATCCATCATTCACCCATCCAAGTTCACAACAAAAATAATTTTTTTCATTAAAAACCCTCCACTCTGTCTTACCCTATAAAAATTTCTTGAGAAACACACAGATCACATCCTCTCTATTTTCAAAAACCTACACTACTCTCTCAAAGCCCTAGAATCATCATCTAGACCCTTTACATTGTTTCTCATCACCCCCATGCAGTTTGAAGACCCTACAAAATAAGAAAAGGACTACTACAGGAAGAGAACTTCTTCCTATAACAGCCTATGAAAACCTCACAGAAATTCATAATCTCATTTTTTCCATCAGTAGAGGTGGTGATACCAACTCATGAGGCATTATGCAATATTCATACCACTCCAAGAAGGACTCTCCACCAGTAGCAAAACCTTGGACATCAACAAAGGACTTGCACACATAGAAACAACAACATCCAAATACCATGAGGAGTGTAAACAAAAAAATTATATACGCAGGAAAAGGGAGAAAACAACAATACAACTCCCTTGGTGGCGGTACAAAGGTCCAGCTCCAGCATCCACATCCCTACATCAGTCGATCATGAGGTAGGCATAGGTATGGAAACCTCTCATATCCTCCCTATGTGTAAATAGTGGAAAATGTATATATGTCGAGAGGAGGTATTTTTATAACTTAGTTAGTAAACAGAAAGTTATTATGATCCCTCATAAAATGTGGAGGTGTCACATCAGTAAAGTTAGGATCAATAAGAGTGGGTGTTGATTAAGAGGGATGAGGGAATGATTACTTCAAGTGCGGATAACATTCCAAAAGAGGAAGCCCACGGGGCTTTGGATTGACGGTGAATGGGTGCGTTGTTAAGGCACTCCTTGCGATAGGTCACCGGTTCAAATCCCCTGTGGGTAATTAGGTTAGTCTTAACGTAGAAAAAAAAAAAAAAGCATTCCAAAAGAGGAAACCTCGTGTATCTTCCAAGTCATCATAGCTCCAATCCCAAGACAAAAATGGCATATTATGTATCGGGGCTCAAATTCTCTTGCATTTATCCTCATTTAAAAAATAGTTAAGGTGAGGATGAGATTGGGGTTCCATCAAGGAGAGTTGAACCTTTATTTTCCATTTTTACAGGAGGAAGATACATGAAGCTAACGGAAGCTAGTAAATGCTACAGGAAGCAAGAGAAACTACTAAATGAAGAATGAAAGGGTGAAGGAACACTACCAGGGGTCGAATTGGTCTCCAATTTGTTATCTCTATCTCAGGCCATGTGGTAAAGAGTAAGTGTACCCTCTTCTTCATCTGTCCATAACTTGTAATCTAGTGCACCCTAAATTCTATAGGAAATATCAGTCAAATTGTGAATTAAAAGAAATTTTTTGGCTATTGATTAGAGTGAATATAGAAAATTATCATGAACCAGATATTTCAACCCTCTATTGGCACTGAATTACACATCAGAGCTATTGCAAGAAACATCTCTCCTTCACTTATTTGAAACAATAGAAAATAATGGTGGGCGTTTAATAGAAGAGAACCCTCAGACACCAAAAAAATCCATATCCACCCTCTTGTGCTAGAGATTTTTAGAAGACATTAGTGGCTAGGATTCTTTGAACTATTGAAGGGATATGATGATGACATTGCATATGAATTTTCCATGGCCCTGAACTCTCAGACATAAGACAGAGAAACCACTGTGGTGAGGGGGCTATCTATTTCCATCAGTCCTTATCTAATTAGTAGGGTGACAACCCTACCCCTACGGATCCAATGCAAAAGAGAAGGCAAAACCACCAGTTCCATTGCTAAAAATAACTACGTCACTGCCAATAAAAGACCTATCAAAGACAAAAATGGAGTTAGGAGGAAATCCTACCCTATCCCTACGATGAGGTGGCCTACCATATCCTAAAATACATATCCTGGGAAGGAAGGCTAAGTGTTGTCTATGGCTACCATTTTAGATTACTCCATGAACTAAGGTTTCAAGCAGAATTTCCCCTGGCTCAAAGACTCAGTGTACCATACTTTCTCCTGTAGTCCATTAGGGACATGAGTCAAAATGTGAGAGAGGTAAAATACCAACACCTAGGCCTCAAATTCCCACAAAGTCCCCTATCACAATTGAAGAGTCCCCAAGTAGGAAAGACGAGGTGGGGCCCACTAAAAGAAAAGTTGAAGAGGTCAACTCTCCAGAAAACATATCAAAGACTCCTATGTCATATGTAAGGAAGCCCACTAATATATCACCTCCTTTAAAAAACCCAAGACACCTACCACCCTCCATCAAAAATGAAAGGGAAAGCTACAGGAAGAACAAAGCATGCTACATGAAAAATAGAGCATGCTACAGGAAAAATAGAGTGTGCTACAAGAAGAATAGAGGGTGTTGTAGGAAGGGTAGAATGAGCAACAAGAGGGGTATAAGGTAACACAACAGTGATAGGAGGGGATAACTTCCCCAGAAACATTTAAGAAGGACTTCCGAGAGCTCCAAGAGCCTAGTCCACAGCCTAGTTTGAGCTCCTATTATAAATTCATTGGAGGGAGATTTATTCCCCAAAAATTTACAATTCCACTTTTCTTTGAACAAGAAGTAGAAAGAGGAAGAACCTATAAATGGAGGCAGATTTTTATGTCCAAAAAGGTGAAAGATGTGGACCTCATGGAAGAGAAGGTCCTTTAAATGGGAAAAGAGTTAAGTGAGCTAAGAGAGAAAGAGTCCATAATGAGGGAACAACTACAGGAAGAAAATAGATGGTTGAGGGAGAAGCTACAGGAGAAGGAAACCTAACTAGACACAATGGAAAGCCTCTCCATGGAGGCATTATAGTGCAAAAAACCATCCAAGTCTTATGCAATATTTCTCAAAGAGAAGTGGATGCAATTCCAAATCAAGACAGAACATGGATCCATAACATTTCAAGATTACAAACAATTCATTGGATTATGTGACCAAAGTAGCTTAGAAGACAAAGCAAAATTAATTGAGTTCTACATGCATAAGCTCACCTTAATGGATATGAATATTTTGGATCCTAATACAAAGTTGGGGGAAATGCAACTAATGGCCCTAGCATCTTGGATGTCTCATGAGGAGGCCGGAGCTGAGGAGGTAAATAAAGTAATGGAAAATGAAGAGAAGGAACCACTATATATCAGAGTAGAGAAGATAGGCCCAATGGTTGTCATTAGCAATCATAGCATCATCTCCAACGATGTTGATATAGAACCTAAATACCATAACATCTAGGAGCATACCATCTAACATTTTGAAGACACATTCAAATTATTAAGGACATAAATCCAATAAGCATGCTACAGAAGATGAAATACCTTACCCCACAGTCTCTAGATCAGGGAGTATCACTCTCCTGAAAGGTTGAGGAATGCATTGGAAAGGAAACTCCTATACAAAAAACTCTTGCAAATATTAAAAATCAACTAGATTGGACTCAACCTCGATCCATCCTTACTGCTAGGCTTACAAGAAGGTAAAAATGAAGAAGAGGAGAGGAAGCAATGGAAAAAAATTGAAAAGAATGAAGGCTTATATCCTCAAGAAGGAAGACCATCTCAGGAGCCCTGGGATGTTAGAGAGGCCACGAGGGCTATGAAATATATGGACATAGATGACTGATTTTATCAGAGGATGAGAAACAACTTTAGTAGGGGGGTGATGATGAGGCTCATCAATAGGTATATTATAAGGGTCATAATGCAGTCCTCCAGCTTTAAAATTATCTCTTTATCACATTTATTTACAATTTTTGTTATATTATGCTTAGTGAGAGGGGTGAAATATATGGTACTATGTCATGTGGCCTAATATGATTTAAATGCAAGAATTGCAATAATTTTGAGATAATTTAAACGTAGGATCTCAGAGTAGACAATAGGGATATATTCTAGGAGGTTGTCCACCTCCTTAACTCCTTCAATCATCCAAGATCACCACTTTATCTCTCATCAACTCGAAGTCATTGGCAGCCAAGCAAGATGAGGTCATTGGCAACCAAGACAATGCAGTTCAAGGAAGATTTAGATCCACATTTCTTGATTTTTGGGAGACAAACATCTCTATTTTCTAGGGAGTCATTGGTAACTGCCCTTTTGTATAAATAAACATGCCAAGGAACTTATTAGGATTGGAAATTTGTCTGCAACTAAGAATCTATGTGATGTATTTGACACTTCTGCAATGATAATGAGAAGTTTCTTATTGATCAATCACTGAGTTAGTTCAGAAGGCCAAGGCTCTTTGGTTTGAGCCCAACCCCAGTAGCTTAGGTCCATCTTATGTTTTTTAGCTTATAATGTTTGCTAGTTGTTGCATTTTAGTAAAACATAATTCCTCAAAAATCCTGTGATTGTTGCCTCTATCTCATCTCTCTCATGGGATCCTGACTAGAGGAATCTACAATCACAACCCAAAAACACTATGTTGATGATTTCTTCTTTATGATTTCTTGGAAAGTCTACATTGGTTATCTTGTTTTGCATATAATTGTTGTAGCCTATTTTTCCCTTGTTTTGACCTCTAATGCAAGTTTGACTTAATTTAGGAGTAGTTTGACCCCCCAACTTGGACTCCATGATCAAAGGTAGCACCTAGGCCATTCCATTCATCCTTTTTCCTTTAATGTACATGAGAATAGAATTAGTTTCTTTATCTCCAATTTGGAAAAGTGGGGCATTACTTTATATGCAAGTGTGAATTAGATAGATGATGCATGCAATCTTGAGTTATGAATTGGTATAATAATTTACTATTTACAATTGAATTTAATAGCTAGATGGTTGATTGCAATTAGTGTAGTTTATTTTTTGTATGTAGCGTAGCTTTGGTGTTCTTTCATGAATTTATCAATATAATTTCCATGTGGGTACGATCTACAAGTAAGATTTGAAAAACATTTACTTTTCTACATTAAAGATATCTTTTGAATTTCACTTTAAGTAATTAATTTCCCCCTAATCTAATAGAAGAATGATTTTCGAGCCCTAATGATAAAATTACCTAGTTGAGGGTGTCATGAGTAGAATTCCATGTAATGTGTATATAGCATTGTCCCCTTGAAGTTTGTACGAAACCTTGGTTCATAAATAGAGTTGAGGAACCCCTGCGAGTTGTAGAACTCTTGGTGCAATACCACGGCTCACCAATATTTCCTATAAAAGTGAAGATTCATTTCCTTAAATATGGAAATAAATGATTAAAATTATAAGCATCCACATGGTAATCATAACATTTGAACAATCACATCTAGATATTAAATTCAAAATCAAAAAGTGATTGGTTCTTGGTAGTTTACAATTCCTCCCCCTTTTTTAACCATGTTGTCTTTCCAAAACAATTATTCTCCTTTTGCTAAAAATTTCACAAAAGGAACTTATTCTATAGTAAGTTTTGGTTCCCCCACATGTTTTTTCCTACTATTAACAAAAAATATAGTGTATGAAATTCAAGAAAATGTGTTTTCAACAATTCTCCTTACTTGATCCCCTTCCCATGTGTTTTTTCTACTGTAATTCAAATAAGATTTCCTAATTCTTTGTCATCTCCCCAACAATGGCACCAAAAAATGATAGGCTACATAAAAATGCTACTTAATATGGGAAAAGGTCTAATCTACTTGCTCATTTTGTTATCAACCTATGGTTATATATTCTTATGAGATGCTTGTGCAATGTATATTTAAAATTAAGGTCTCTTGTTTACAATAATTAATTTTGATGTTTTTTTATTGTGTAGAATATAGCTTATTCTAGTTCAAATAAGAAATTTAAAGCTAAATGTATCTAGATAAGTCCTATTCAAAAGAGTGCAATTCAATATATGAAAAATTTATCTCTAGGTTAGTGATTATAAACTACACAAGATATACTAAAAATCTAAGAAAAATACAAAATTACAATTCTACCGTTATTACAATGGGACCAAAGATGATTTTATGCTATAGATATATGACATAAACTATAATATGAAAAAACTTTTAACAATTTCTACATACTCTACCATAAAATAATTACATAGGAAGGATTTTTTCATATGATCATTTAATTACAGAGTTAGCATTACTCTTGTAAGTAAGAATAAATAGCTAATAAAAAATAGTACATAAGCCAAGAGAGAGGGCCCTTCCTCCTCTAGAACATGACACTAGAAATATCTAGAGCACTAGCTTTGTCTTAATCTAACAAATAAACAAAATTATTTTTATTCAACAATTTTAAAAATATGATTAGTCATTTTTTCATTATGTCATGTTATATGTCCCTTATGAGGAGTGTTACTCCTTTATTTATACATAGGTATAAGATATAGGTTATAATGTTTTATAACTATTGAGCTCTCTACTTTAGGAATCTATAGAAATAGATTTATATTTTAAAGATTACATTCATAAGTTGGTTCCATCATCAAAAAGATAATTACATGATCAGAAAATTTTTGTTAATACTTTCTTAAACAAAAATCTTCATTCCATGACCTTTTACTAACACTTATATTTGCATGTGAAACATGAGCAACGATACTTCACCAATACATCAACATAAACAAGAAGCAAATAACTAAGAAGATAAGATAACACGATGCATGATAATGGAGTTCATCTATTACGGAAGATGTCTCCGAGTCCTAATGACGATGATGATTATGATTTGAATCTAATTAGCAGATTCAAAGGGACACATTGCCACTTATGTGAGAGTGTCCATTTATGCCACTTTTGTGAGAGATAATCTATTTGTCTTGTTAAAGGAGGAGTCTTTGTGTGTGAGAGTTCTTTGTAGAAGAACATCTCTTTGGAGAGACATTGTCACTCAATATGAGAGATCAATCCTTGTGTGGACGAATATCTTCTATGTACTCATTATCTTTTGTTGAGAAAAATGAAGCGTCCTCCTCACCATTGACCTATACCCCGAAGGCGTAGTCCACACTAGACAAAATTTGTTATCACGTGTTGTGTTATGATTTCTCCATGGTTATTTGTTTCTTCTTTATGTTGATGAATTGGTGAAATATTTCTTAGAAATGTATTTATCATGTTTCACATGCAAATATAGGTGTCAGTAAAAGGTTCTGTAAGTGAATATTCATTTTTAAGAGCGTTCATAAAAAAAAATTTGATCAAGTGGTATCAAAGCTTCATATAATAGTTTAGAAAGCAAGCTTTAAAATTGGCCATTCCTTGGATATTAGTTGTTTATATGATTATCTTCAATATTATTTGTTATTGTTTCAACCCACTACTTTTTATTCAGATAGTGTGAAAGCCATTCACCTTTAAATCAAAGGAAAGTATGAACAAGACAGTCATGCAAAGAAGATAATGAAAACAAGGAAAAAGGAAGGAAAACCCTCTTGCACCCATTGCAAGGAAGAGGGGCGTGATGAAGAGAATTATTGGATGTTGCATATGGAATTGAAGCCAAAGAGGAATGGAAGAAAAGGGAAATAGAAGATGGTTGCTACCATGCAACAATACCATGAATTTGATTTAGAGGATGAGGTGAAGGTCACAACTCTTGGAATTGTAGGTAATGGACCATATGAATTGTGCTCTGATTCAGATGACGAGACAAAGATTGCAGTAGGTGTTGTGCCAATGAGAAGAGCACCAAAGAATGCATGAAACTTAAGAAGATAAACCAAAGCATTCAGACATAGAATGTTGAACTAAGGATACTCTTAGGAGAAGCCGAAGAGGAGAATCTGAGATTGTAGCTTCAACTATGATCCATGTAAGAGACCTTGGAAATGTTGAAGCGTAATGACGGCTTAGCGAAGCCATCATCACCCACTTCAAAATAAGCTATTGAGGTAAACAATAATTCTTTAGTTTCATGTTCTCATTATGATGATGATTTTGGTGATTTTGAAAAACACACCACAAGGATTGGTTTGAATCTCATGAAGAAGATGGTATATGAAGGCAAGGTCATAGGAGTTAATGGCCAAGGAATTGTGAATCCCATCCAAGTGGTGGAATTACCACAATATGTAGGATTAGGTTATGTTAGAAAGGAATATACAGGATAAACTTCAAGAGATAAGTCTGAGACAATGAAATTTGTTGAGAGAACATCACCACCTTCTAGTGAGCATTCCAAATGAAGAGCTAAGGGAAGATCTCCTCACCAAATTTGCACCAAAAATAACCCTTCAAGGAAGAAGTTCAAGAAAGTATGGAGGAAGAAAAACCATTGCAAGTATGGAGGAAGAAAAACCATTGCAACTATTGCAATAAGAGAGGACATTAGAGAGCTGCACGTTGGAAGCTCCATCCAGAGTTGCATACCAAGAAGGACAAAGAAGCACCTATGAAGGAACCTGTCAATGAAGTAGTTCAACAAGAAAGCTAGCTACAAGAAGAAGACCCTTTAACATAGTTAGGTAAGAAATCGGTAGCCTTTTTAAGTAGTTAAGCATGGACACATTTGTAAATCACATGTTACATTTATTTGTAAATGTGATAAATAGATAAAATCACTTGTATTAGAAACATAGTGATATTTTGGCCTTTTAGTTGGATAACATGGGTACTTGTTTCTATTATAAACGCGACCACGAGTGTGTTATACACTCTTGAAAAGTATGGGGTTTCTTTGGGTCTTGTAAATTGAAGATGTATTAGAAGCTATGGGTTTGCATATGTATATAGGTGTCAGTTTCATCATTCAAATTTTTTAATTACAAAGGTGAAGGAAACATAAGTTTACCTGTCAGAGGCATCTATTATGTAGATCAAGATTAAAGTCATGTTTATGCTTTTGGATGACCAAAATATCTTTAGTGGGGAGGAATGTTGCAGGTGGCTCTGCGAAACCTCAAAAATAAATGTGCCCAAAATTTAATGGGAACGTCACCAATTTGTAGTGCTCATTATTACGATTCCACTAGCAAAACTGTCACTCAAATCCGAGTTTGTATAACCAACTTATCATAGTTACAAGTTCATAAGTCAAAGTAGGAAAGTGGGACCCATAAGGCATACATGGAAGTTAACTAGATTATTATCCAATGACACATGGAACTCCATCATTGGCTCCTTTCCCTACAGAAAAGACAAAAAACAATATATTAGAAGCACATCATATAAAACATATTTCATAAAAGAAACAAAACCATAAAAAAACCATAGAAATATGGTTATATAACCATCACATTAAATATCATATGGTTATATAAAGTCCAAATACATAAAAATTGAAACCAATGAATAGTTAAAAAAATAATTTGTTGTGGTTACAATCCATGCTTGTTATATAACTCAAAACTGAGGCATATTAAATTCAGTGTGTCATATTATGGGAGTTCGTTATATATCATGTTATGTAAAATGAGAGTTTGTTATAAGCATATATAAATAGCTTGACAACATGTTTTGTAAAACGATGAAATTAGGGTGGCCCACAAGCTTAACCCTAGGACATCCAACCCAACAACATTCCTAAATTGACTTTCACCAACTAATTTCCCAACAAGCATGTTCTTTGTAACCTTTGTCATGGATTCCATATAAAATCTTTTGTTATGTCATTCACTAAAGTGAAGGTTGAATGAGAAGAGGAACAAAGAGACTAGTGGAATGTTGAGCATGTGAAACCATGATGCAATTGGAACCATGAGCATGCACGCAGTATGAGATTGGAATATCTTTGCAATATACTTGCAGGAGAATCTGTGAGGAATCTTTTAGATTTCCTAGAGGCCTAGATTTGATAATATCATAATGGTGTCAACTTTATACTCAAATTTCATGATTTTTCTCAAGGATCGCGATCCTTTTTGGCATTTGAGGAGCTGATTTTCAAGCCATCATCCAATTAGGAGGTATAATGATGCATTTTGGCCACTTTGCTTGTTCTTATTCTGGTGAAAGGATTGGCGTATGTTGCAGGTTATGGTGATCTCTGTATGTTGTAGTAGGACAATGAGATCTGAATCTTTGCAGGAAATTCATCATTTTAGTTGTTGCATGAAAACCAAGATGGTTCAGTGATGAATGAGGGTCATGATGACAATTTTTAAGAAAGTTGTAATGTTTACAACCATTCATCTCATAATTTTGATATGATTATGATGATGATGAGTATGATTTTAATTTGATTAATGGATTCAAAAGGACCCATTTCCACTTATGTGAGGGTGTCCATTTATGCCACTTTTGTGAGATATCATTTCTTTGTCTTGTTAAAAGAGGAGTCTTTGTGAGTAGGATATGTTTGTAGGCCAACATCTCTTTGGAGAGACATTGCCATTCAAGATGAGAGATCCATCCTTGTGTTGAAGAAGATCTACCATGTACTAATTATCTTTTTTTGAGACTAATGAAGCGACCCCACTATTAACCCAGGGCTAAAAGATGTAGTCCACAATGAAGGAACTTTGTTATCATGTGTTGTGGTATGATTGTTCCATGTTTTTTTTCTTCTTCTTTATGTTGAAGGATTGGTGAAGTATTTCTTTGAAATGTGTTTCTCATGTTTCACATGAAATATAAGTGTCAATAAAAGTCCTACAAATGAATATTTTTGTTTAAGAGTATTCACAAAAAAATTTGGATCATTATGTATATATTGCCTTTTGAGCTACAAAATAATGACATTTTCCATTAACCATTTATTTTAATACAAAAAAAGCATCTTTAAAATAATATCAATTATGTATTAATAGCCCTAGATTACAATATCTATGATTATCCTTGAACTATTGTGTTGAATGAAGAACCATAGTGTGTTCAATTGTGCATTAATGCTTTCATTATTGATGTGTATAGTAGTGTGTGTGGATGTTATGTGGTTGGTAACTATGTGATCTATGCTTAAATAATGTAGAATTGGAGGTCCATACCAGTGTCTATAGTAATTCTACATAAAATACCCTTACAAAAATCAAAGTAACACAACATTAGTAAAACTTATGAAACCTTAAGATTAATCTTATACGGTGATTCATAATTAATAGAAACCCTTGGGAGAAGCCCAAAATCACTTTCTGTACTCCTATAATATATGTGTGTGTGTGTGTGCGTGTGTGAATGTATTATGGAAATTGCAGCATTTGAAACAAAAAATTGTGAGAGGGAAGAGAAAATGGTGGATAAAGGATGTAAATATATGCACAAATATTATCTTGTCATATGATTCAATGAGAACTTATGCTACAACCTATGATTTGAGACTCTAGATCAAGAGTTTAAATAAGTGAAATTGCAACTAACATATCCTCTACAACTTATGATGCTCTCGCTAACTCTTATACTAAATGGTAAAGTTATTTCACTTCTACAACCTTTAATTTTGATGGAGAAATGAGTTTTGGTCCTATCAATATTACAAGAGAAGCCTTTTTATTATGGTGCTAGACGCTAATCGTGATTTAAGCCATTTTCATTAAGCATCGTATGGTCTCTAAATCGGTTTTGATACTCAATATACAAAATACAATATGGTGGGTGGGTGTGTTGGTTGGGTGGGTGAGGGTGGGTCCTAGATAGAAGATTAGGATGGTTAAGAGATTGGAGAGAGAGGAATTCATCCATTTTGATATTGAATACAAAATCTAGCCCCCAACTAGGTTGACTCAACCAATTGATTAGATCGAAATTTCAATTCAAACTAAATAAGATGTTCCTAGCTAATATAGAACACGACAAAGGGACATTGGTTCCAACGTAGAAATACAATAGTAGTTGTTATCAAAAGAAGAAAATCATTTTTCCCTAGAATAAAGCAATGTCCCACATTGAAGAGAAGGTCCAAGATGGGAAAATATCCTTTAATCTCACCACTATAACTGCATCCATAGAAATATATTTCATCTTTGTTTCTTGTAAACTATACCATTGATCATATGTGCCTGAAATTGAAATCAAAACATAAAAATCCATTTCACTCAATTGCTTTTATAAGTAAAATAAAATGTCATATTTTGTATAATAAATATGTAAAAGAAAATAAGAAAAAACATTAAAGTATGTGGATGGGAGCTTCCTAAATTGAAATTTAAGACATAAACTATCCTTCTAAATTAGTTATAATTTGTAATTAGTTTAGAGTCTATGAGATTTTTCGAGAGGATGAGAATTGGTTCTTATAAGTATTGCTGGTGTGAGCTCTTAAATAGGTTTCGTTTAATAAGGTTTGCTGGTGTGAGCTAATAAACTAAACTCTTAAATTAGTTTTGTTCAATGGGACGATATGAAACTAACACTATACCAAGGGAAGGTAAAAAAGGGGGAATTTTGTATATTGTTATGCCACCATAACAAAATTTAGTATGCATTAAAGAAGCAAATGAAACATTTCTTTGTGTTACGATTGCTATAAACTTCCTCACAACTTTCTTTCAAACATTATTAACCTAGGTTTTTACTTATGCTTTTTCTCATGTCTTTCCAGGGATTAGTGGGTTTGATCCTACTCCCTATGATACCTATATTTGTACTTATAGATCTCGCTATGAATATGTTAATAAAAAGTATGTTGGAGAAGATTGTAATGATAGGTGGATATATAAGTGGTTATTGATGATAGTAACGTCTCAATATGCATGGAAAGAGGCCACCATCACTAAGCTATAGTTTATAACACCGAGTATAAGTTACACACTTAAAATTAAATTAGAAATGAACCAAACCACTTAACTTTATAAGTAAAACAAATACACCAATATTATTAAAAGGATTATTTATTTCTTATATTAGGCATGCATGTAAGAACGGTGCACGTGATTGTGTATCTGCTTAGGGCAGACAACTTTGTAGAGATTCCCACCCAATGTCGTGTGCAATTTCAAATAAGTCCACAAATCAAAGACAAATAATACCCTTTATGGCTAATAAGCCAAACCCTGATACTCCATTAGTAGTGACTATATTATACCCCAAATTTTGTCCAAGTTGTTATAGTTATTGGCATATATCATTATGTAGTCACATGGGTACAACCTAGATGTACAAAAATCGACGTGGGATAAGCTTTTATATATATATATCCCAGTTTGTGCTAATTTAGGATCATGTGAATGCTCTAATTTAATTTGAGTAAAGAGATACTTATCTTTAAAAACTCTAATAGGTTTAAATGAATTTTAAAACATAATGAAGTATTAATTAAAGTTTATCTTTTCAACCACACCATTTAATTATAAATTGGATTTCTAAAGTGAATGTTTAACCAATTTTATTTTTTTAATAAAATCTTTAATTTATTAAAGAAACATTGTATTAAAGATAATATATTAAAGGTTACGAGTATTTTTAATTAGAGTAAAGTAAATAATAATAATAATAATAATTATTAAAATAATAATTAGCCATAATAACTTTAATGGGGTACACAAACGGGACAAGGTATATGAGGGGGAGATGATCCTCCCACAGGCTATACGGTTGACACAGGATGAAAGTTAGTGACAAGTGATGCAAGTAGAAAACGGTGTCCATAAAATTTGAGAGGAAACTTAGAGTGGTTATAAGTTGGATGGTAGACCATTTCTCACATATCCTTTTTCTGTTTATGGGAGAGTTGGAAGGCGATGAGGCCAACTTTGAGTATACATAGGCTTCCAACTCGTGCATGCCTGTTAGTTTGATTGTTTCAAAGAGGAAAATTAATGTAGGGTGGAGAGGTTGGTGTCCTCATGGTATCGATGTGTTGAGTTGCAAGGTTTGGGACCCCACAAAGTGGCAAAGTGGTGAGCTCTCCTACGGTTGATTGGACGTGGTGCAAAATGGAGCTCTACCACATTGTCTCATTATAGAAGTTGAAAGGGTATATTGTTGTTTCTCTTCTCGTCTGGTATGTAGCATAACTCTCCTTTTAAACCCTAGGAATTTTTATGTAATTAGAATTACAGGTTTGGTGGAAGTCATGTTTTTTTGGGTCTCTCCATATATGTGCTAGGTGGATTTTACCAAGGTTTCCCTAGTCGTCTGTGGTTTATGTGGCGAAACTTGGCCACTTCTCTGTATTGAGATAAAAAATGGGTGCTTGGGGTCTCGGTTCCTCTATCTTCGTCCTGGAATGATTATTTTTTTGTTTGCATGGGGGACTATGACCAAGTGGTGTCTCTGGTACCCTGGGGGTGCATGTCTCATGCAATCAAGGTTTGATTTTGCTGGGCCTACTAATTATTATCTCACCAAGTCTTGTAGTGGGACTCCCTTAGCCAAGGCTCCTGGGTGGTAAAATTAAGCAATTTTTGGTGGTCAGGCTCATCTAGAGGAATGTTCAAACAACATGGGTGTGCTCGACATGGTGGGGTTCCTCTTGAAGACCTAGCAGATTGTGGCAGATGAGTGAGCGTAGCAAAAAGTGATGGAAGTGCTAAAGTGGTTTCTAACGGTGAAATTGACACAAGAAAAGGTGTCATAACCTAGTCATGTAGAGGAGCCACCATCATTGGAGTCCTTGGACAGGAAACTGCGAAGTGTTACTGCACTCTTAATGGAGCTACGACATCACAGGCTCGATGATAGGAATGCGGTAATAGCTTTCATAAATGATTTACAATGCAATCAGTGGGAAATGTTGGACATGATAGGTTCACTTAAAAGGAGCCAAAGACGCACAAATGAGCAGTTGGAACAAATCCAGGGATTTGACGCCCCCCCATAATCCTTGATGATGGTAGGTTGCATAAGTATTCTCTTTATATTTTGGAGGCTTTGTGCAATTTGTTTCTAGACACGACATGGTTTTTGGCACTCTTCTATTAGCTTTTGTATTGCTCTTCTGACAAAAAAAAAACAAATCGGAGTAACGTCAGGAGATAAGTGGATCTATTGAAAATCTTTTGAAATATTATGAAGAATTAATAGAAATGTTTTGATTGACAAAAAAAAACCTTTATAAGTTTTATAATGGATTAGTATGGGAAATAATTATTAAAAAAATCAGACGAAAGAATTTGTTGTTTTTGTCATATAAAGAAAGAGGCGAAGGAAACCAGACTTTATTAAAATGTATTTCCTATATTTTGATATCAAAATTTAAAATATTTATAACAATATTGATTGCTTTAACCCGTTAACTCATTGAAATTAGAAAAATTATTAAAAAAAAAATATATTAAAATTATTTAAAGTATAGAAATAAAAATTATTAAACAAATAAATTAATTCATTATCATTTTTATTTAATTGAATGAATCAAAATTAATCTTAATGAAATATAAGTATTGATGATAATTATAATAATTATTATTATTTGATATAAAACCATAATATAGTTTAGTGGGTTAACTCTAGTGGTTGAATGAATTGAGTTATAAAATAGTATGAGCTCACTTGATGCTTCATGTATGGTATTTAGTTTAGATGTTATTAGAAGGTATAGGACCCCATAGAAGGTAGCTTTAGTTATGAGGATAAGAATACTATCTATGATGACCCAACTTTTTGTCCTAAAGTGAGACCTAAAATTTTCTATAAGCTCATTTTTCTTAGACATTAAGAAATCAGTTATGGTTATAAAACCAAAAGGTCTTTGAAAAGAGTAAAAGTTTGTCCCCTTATAAATGTCCCAACAAGTTATTTTAAATGGTGTGACATTTTTAAATGATGGTGATGACTTAACTGATATTCTTAGAAAGAGGTTAATGATAACTATCTATTTTTTTTCTTTTTTAGACCAGGATTGACCCATGTATTAGATGAAAGAACTATCTTCCCACGCTGGAACGTTATCATTGATATGTTTTGAAGCTCAACTAAGTTTGGAGACCCCTTGGGATAGTTTAATTTCCCCAAAGTAGTGTACATATTCAATCCTTTCCCATGAGTTTTGAACCTAAAATTTAGTGAAAGCTAAATCCCACTCAAACTAACTCATCTTCACTTCATAAATACTATCCACGTATTTAAATAATAATTTGATGCGGGAGCATTCAGCCAAAGGGAAATTATTGTAAATAATATACATAGGGGGTCATGCATTTGTGGAATTAGTTTCCTAAATTCCAAGTCAGTTTAATATTTAGGCTTTTAAGTAGATATTCTCAAAATAAATAAATAAAACTAGGAGAGCTTTTAGGCATAAAAGGAATGGATGTGGATCATTAAGTGATAAGGAAGCTTTTCTATTTTATAACAGGGAAAAAGATGGAATAAAGCCTCAAGATGCTTTTTGCCATATGTATGCATTGCATGTAGAGTTTTAGAGCTCTTAGTTGAGTGAATTTAGGATTTTTTTAGATCATGCTAAGTTTTATAAATTATGAAGCCTCAAAGGCATTGAAAATCAGAGAGAGGGAGTGAGAGTGAGGATGAAGAATGAGAGGCCATGAATAGGCCATGATTTCTCTTATAAATATTTTATTTCTTAATTAATTAATTCAGTGATTTTGTGTGCATATGTATTGTCTGGAATCTCAGAAATTATATGGTTTGATTTATGGATTGGTGTATATTTTTCTATAATTGAGTTTTGTATTGTTGAGGTGTGGTTGAATCACAGTTAAATGCAGATAACAATCTGGCCAAGAGCTCCAAACAAAATATGGTGGCTATTGAATAAAATGCGTGGTAAATAGAAGGCGACTAAGGAATTAATTTGTGTTGTGTTGAATTGCAGAGATATCATCTGAAAAACATTTTTATATGAAGTGAAGTTATAGCGTTAAATGCTGAGATGCATGTTTATAAGAACATTGGTGAAAGATTCTGGGTTTTGCAGGGTTGACCTTGCATCAGGTGGTATTAGAGCAGGAATAACTCTGTTTGAAGGTTCAAGTTTTTTTTAGTTAAGTTAATTGCATGTGATGAATGAATGTTAGATTTTTGGAACTGATGAATATTGTAGCACAAAGATGCAGTGCAGTTGAGGAAGTGAAACAAGATCATGCATGATCTTAAAGGCATAGTGAAGAAATCAGCAGGAAGAAGTAGATCACAGCTAGAGTGCAGTGGTAAAGAAGTCCAGCAAAGGATTCTAAGTGAATGTGGCAGAACCTAAAGATTCAACAGAGGTTGAATAAAGTTGTAGATGAGAGAAGCCCACAGGAGCAGTAGATGATGCTCGAAAGGTTCCAGTAGAGGACCAATGATTACCAAAAGACGAGATCCGGAGGGAAGGATTGGTGAGGTAAGTTGCAACAAGAGAGATTGCTGTTGCAGAGGCTAGTACAACTCATGGTGAGTGAGAAACTCATGAGGAAGCAGTCTGCTAGAGGCAGAAGGAGTTTTTTCTAGAGGAAGAAGAGGTTCAGAGAAATGCCATAGGGATGAGATGACTGCAGGAGTTCGAGAAAGAAAGATTGCAGAAATAAAGACACAGTTGCAGATACTAGAAGAATGGCTTCAAGAGCAGGAAAGCCAGAAAGGAAAATGGATCTTTCCACTGAAAGGAAAGAGAATGATTTGGTGACAATTGCATAGGAGGTTGAGACAAATTCTGATTGCTTTGTTGAAAAAGGGACTTAGAGTTCTTGCGCCAGAGTTGGAGTTTGAAAACCCCACATGCAGATATATTAAAAGGAAAGTGTTGAAGGAAGAAGTCAAGACTAAAAAGTCTTGTAGTTTTAAAACTAATGAGTTGTGTATGTTTGCAGGTGCAGAGGAGGTTTCCATTGGTGAAATAGAGGAGGAGATTATTGATGAATTCTTGAGTTATTGGGTAGATCCAGATCAGCTGGGTAATGTGAACTCTTGTGTTTGTATAGCTGACAATTTTGATGTGATTACAAGTTTTACTGAGGAGGATGTGCAATCTTGTGAAACTGTTGTAGAAGAAGTGCATGAGTGTGTAGCAGGGATAAGTGAAGCAACAGTTGAGACAGTTGAACTTTATGATTTTGTGCAAACTAAAAGTTTATATGCAGGTGATGATGATATGCTTCAGCGATGTTACAGAGAAATTGCATTGTTGGAATACTGGTTAGAGAATCCAGAGTATGACAGGGAGATTGCAGAAGAAAGAGTTCAGTGCAGTGAACAAGAGGCAAAAGACATCATGGAAACAGATGGTATGCGAGGAAGATTGGTTGACAGTCTTGAAAATTCTTCAAAGGATTCTTTGGAAAGTTTGGATCAGTATACTGATGTGCTGATAGTGGAGGAGGATTCAGAACAGTGCATTGAAATATGGACAAAGGAGTACAAGGCACTGAAGCCTTATATTTTTTATCCTAACAATTGTTTTATGAGTACAGGTTTTATTGAAGATGTGGGAGAAAATCTGTTAGAAAAAGAAATTGAACTGATGAGGCAGATGATGATGAAGGAATCCCGGAAGAGACCAGCAACAGTGAAACAAAGGAGAAGAAACAAAAGGAAGACAGCAGAAGATTGCGAGAGTGCAGCTAGTGGAGCAAGGCAGCATAAGGTGTGGAAACCTGGAGGAAGACATCGAACAATAGCACATGATGACTTGGAGAACAAGGTGTGGGATCCAGGCAAACATAGATCTGAACACATGATCAGGAGATCATGAAATTTTTCTACCTTGGGAGTCTGATGCGGGAGCATTCAGCCAAAGGGAAATTATTGTAAATAATAGACATAGGGGGTCATGCATTTGTGGAATTAGATTCCTAAATTCCAAGTCAGTTTAATATTTAGGCTTTTAAGTAGATATTCTCAAAATAAATAAATAAAACTAGGAGAGTTTTTAGGCATAAAAGGAATGGATGTGGATCATTAAGTGATAAGGAAGCTTTTCTATTTTATAACAGGGAAAAAGATGGAATAAAGCCTCAAGATGATTTTTGCCATATGTATGCATTGCATGTAGAGTTTTAGAGCTTTTAGTTGAGTGATTTTAGGATTTTTTTAGATCATGCTAAGTTTTATAAATTATGAAGCCTCAAAGGCATTGAAAATCAGAGAGAGGGAGTGAGAGTGAGGATGAAGAATGAGAGGCCATGAATAGGCCATGATTTGTCTTGTAAATATTTTATTTCTTAATTAATTAATTCAGTGATTTTGTGTGCATATGTATTGTCTGGAATCTCAGAAATTATATGGTTTGATTTATGGATTGGTATATATTTTTCTACAATTGAGTTTTGTATTGTTGAGGCGTGGTTGAATTACAGTTAAATGCAGATAACAATCTGGCCAAGAGCTCCAAACAAAATACAGTGACTATTGAATAAAATGTGTGGTAAATAGAAGGCGACTAAGGAATTAATTTGTGTTGTGTTTTATTGTAGAGATATCGTCTGAAAAACATTTTTATATGAAGTGAAGTTATAGCGTTAAATGTTGAGATGCATGTTTATAAGCACATTGGTGAAAGATTCTGGGTTTTGCAGGGTTGACCTTGCATCACAGCGTAAGATTTATAGTGTGGGCATTGGTGGGTTGGTAAACAACCTAAGTGTTAGGCTGGTAATCATCCATTGCTTTACGCTAACTAATGCTTCTATCGCTAGCTGCTCTCACCAATAGCTCTTCTCGAGAGCTCTCTAACCTACAAGCAAGCAACCTTGACGGCATATAGAGATTGATTGAACCAACCAAGCAAGGAGGAGTACCAGCCAATCATGCTTAGCTATTGTATCATCTCCTACCACTCGTACCACCAATAGCTAGTCCCAGAAACTAGATCTAGTGCAAGCAAACGAACCTACCTACTTGAATTGATTCCACTCAACCAGCGCAAGCCCCTCTGGGTCCTTGCTTTCCTAATGTCAAGCA